>MU733097.1:50108-170408 GCA_026770625.1 Nicotiana glauca | reverse complement strand
AAATGTTCTGACACGATCTGCGACAAGAATGCGGTCCGCATTCATGTTCTGCGGTCGCATAATGCGCCGCAGAATCGACCGCATTTTAATTTTAATTTTTGACAAATCTTCTGTTACACTCTGCGGTAGGAATGCGGTCCGCATAGCTGATCTGCGACCGCATTCTTGACCGCAGAAATGACAATTTCTGGAAAAATTTATTCTTTTGATTTTTAAAGCTTAGATCACCACCGAGGGTCCGAACCGCGGGGAGCTGAAGAATTTTACACATTCCTAACATNGCGGTCGCATCTGCGATCGCAGAGTTAACATGCGGTCCGCATAATGGACCGCAGAATTGCTCCCAAAAACTAAATGTTCTGACACGATCTGCGACAAGAATGCGGTCCGCATTCATGTTCTGCGGTCGCATAATGCGCCGCAGAATCGACCGCATTTTAATTTTAATTTTTGACAAATCTTCTGTTACACTCTGCGGTAGGAATGCGGTCCGCATAGCTGATCTGCGACCGCATTCTTGACCGCAGAAATGACAATTTCTGGAAAAATTTATTCTTTTGATTTTTAAAGCTTAGATCACCACCGAGGGTCCGAACCGCGGGGAGCTGAAGAATTTTACACATTCCTAACATAATATTCGGACATTGACACTATGAGCTACTAGGTTTTAAGCACAAAATTTTACGGGGCCTTACATTCTACATAAAATAAGATACGAATATCCCTATTTATAATAGAATGAAGCCTATTTCAACTAGAAATAAGAAAGCTTATTCCTATATTTATTCTAATTCTAAATCCTATTTAGACATGGATTAAATAAATCAAATCCTAAGTAATTAAGGTATCATATTACAACTTTGAATTAGTTTTCCAATATTCTATCGTAATTCAAAGTTGTATACGCCTGACTTCTTCGTTGTGTAGTTTTGTTGGAGCATTTTTCTCCCACTTTCACTTTTGATGAAGCACACGTCTTCATCCCTCAATTTGTTGAAGCACTTGTCTCCAACTCAGGTTGATGCGCTTTGTTACCAATCGTTGATGCAATTTGTCATTAACACTCAATTTTGTTGAAGCACCTGTCTTCAACTCATATTGATGCACTTTGTCACCAACTGTTGATGCACTTTTTTATCAACACCCAATTTTGTTGAAGCCCCTGTCTCTAACTCACGTTGATGCACTTTGTCACCAACATTCAATTTTGTTGAAACCTTGTAATCAACTTCCAATATTTTTTCTAAAACCTCTCTCCAACTTTTGGAGAAGAGTGTCTTTATCTTGTGCCATATTTATTGTACCTCTTTAAACTTGTTTTTATTTCTTGAATCTATCATGAAATTTTTCATCGAATAACCTAATTTTGTCGACAACTATCTATGATTTTGCAAACATATTTTTTGGGCTAGACGGGTGGCACAATTGGCTAGCACCGCCCGCCGGCAGCAGAAGCTACTTGATTCTCTCCCAAGATCGTAGCAGCTCTGATTCTAATTTGCAGGAAAAAATATTTAATATAAATCTCCGAAAGCTCTCTACAATTCTCACAAATCTCCACACAATAAAATAAGCTATTAATACCCCTATTTATAATATTATGAAGCCTATTTCAACTAGAAACAGGAAAGCCTATTCCTATATTTATTCTAACTCCAAATTCTATTTAGACATGGATTAAATAAATTAAATCCTAAGTAATTAAGGTATCCTATTACAACTTTGAATTAATTTTCCAACATTCTCCCGTAATTCAAAATTGTATATGTCTGACTTGTTTGTTGTGTAGTTTTGTTGGAGTCGTAGGAAGCTCTGATACCAATATGAAGGAAAATATTTTATTATAAATCTATGAATGATCTCTACAATTCTTTGTTTCCTCCACACTTCTTCCACATAAAATAATATATGAATACCCCCATTTATAATAGTATGAAGCCTATTTCAACTAGAAACAGGAAAGCCTATTCCTATATTTATTCTAACTCCAAATCTTATTTAGACATGAATTAAATAAATTAAATCCTAAGTAATTAAGGTCTCCTATTACAACTTTGATTTAGTTTTCCAACATCCTTGCCTCTCTGACTTATGACTTATTTCTATTTCCATTACAATGAACCTGCACTCCTATTTGCAATTTGCATGTTAAATCAACATATTAAAAGTGTTGTTCTTGACACAAATTCCCTCGATCTCAAAAACAACAACAGAGTTCAAATTACAAAGTTAGGATGTCTAATTTGAAAATTGGCAAGAAGTCCTTAATTTTATTTTTGAAATAAAATGTAAGAGCACTATAAAGTACGGTTATCTAAAATTGAAAAGTACTTAGGAAATGATCATTGTAAATTTTCTATTTCAGAATAAAAGATCATTCGAACATATAACGGGCATACACAACGTTCAATAACAAAATAAAATAAATTATGAAACAAATAGAATCTGAAACTTTGATATCCTCGTTTCATAATTTATGAAACAAAATAAAGTAAAGATTCTTGTGGCAAAGTTTGCAACAAATAGAATCTGAATCTCGCTCAAAACCTCCTCCTCCTATCCCAATATCGTTTGGGAACACACGAATATTTAGCAGGTTTAGGCATATCATGAAAGTCCATCATTATGGTCCTTCTCATCACTTTGTTTTGATGTGAAAACCTTTCCTCAAATTTTCTTTTACTTTATTCAAACTTCATTCCCGAACTCTTCATATCCATGATTCTTTGTGTTGGTTTTTATATTGATCTTGCAACTGTATAGCATTGTGTAGCTTTTTCCATTGGTCTTGCTACCGTAGAGCATTGTGTTGCTTTTCGCATTGGCGTTGTAATTACATTGCAGTTACTCCTTTTATAAAGTTGTTCTCCTCCCTTAAGCCTCTTAATGTGTGGGGAACAATCTTGTTTATCTTCTACAGTGTTGATATCCTCCTTCATCTTCCTAAAACCTCTGGGAGATTTCTTGGTTGCCGTTCCCATAACACAACTCATGTTCTTGATTTAGTATTATCGGACATCTTTCCAGCTTCTGTCTTCTTTTCTTTATCACAATCAACATGCTTGTAGTTTCCTCATCGCCCAAGAATATGACGTGTTTCTTAATCAACTTCTTGAAACCTAGGAGAAATCTTCTCCGTCTAGTGGATATCCTCAACAAAGAACTCACCACCACCACCACTACTATCCACTTCTTCATATTCTTCTACAGTATTAGCACCGTCGATTACTTCATCTTCTTCTGTATTACTAGCACCACCATTTTATTCATCACAAAGACTGTCGATTTCTTCAACTTCCCCTAGTTTTTCGGATTAAGCAACATCATTAGTAATTCATCTTTGTGCTTCTTAAACTTTGTAGGGTTCTTCCATGCATCAACTTGTATAGTTGCTTTAATCAACTAAATTATATTTGGCTTCTTGTTTATGGAAAAAAACACTCAGAAACACTGATCATGGCTAGCTCAAATATACTTTCAACATCCCTAATAACAACATTGTGATAAACTATTATGTAAAAATTGAAATAGAAAGGAATAATTTATTTGGTAGTAGTGACTGAGAGAATATATGATTCTACCAAACTATATAGAGATTCGGTCCTCTATGAGTTTCTACTGAGAATACTAGTAAAACAGTTAGTAAATAAGGCAAAGAGTTTTTACGTGAAAAAATCCCTGCTCAAGGGGATAAAAAACTATGATCTACACTGGTAGGATTTCAACTTCACTATGAGCAACTTTAGATTACAACCCATGCAGTCTAGGAATTAAAATCTTAATCCCTCACTAACTTGTAATACACATATTACAAGGCACTTTGCAATATACCTATTACAAAGACTTCAACTCATGACTATCACTAGTCACAACACAAACACTAAGGGTTTATGGTTTTACAAGGGGTTCCTGAACACGCTTCTCGATAAGAAAATATACAATGAAGAACAATTACAAAGTTACAACTCAACTATAACAACAACAACAACCCAGTATAATCTCACTTAGTGGGGTCTGAGGAGGGTAGTGTGTATGCAAACCTTACCCCTACCCTAGGTTAGGGAGGCTATTTCTAAATAGAACCTCGACATCTTTCCCTCCAAAAACTTTCCACCTTACTTTTGGGGAGACTCGAATTCACAACCTCCCGGTTGGAAGTGGAGATTGCTCACCATCAGAGAAACCCCTCTTGTCTTGATGTAGTCCGTAGTAGGGTTGTTCTTGATGCACTTGAGAATTGAATGCATGATCAGTGAACGGTTGGTGTTCTTGAAAGCTCAATTAAATTCTCAAGTGTTCAAGTGATGTTTGTCTATAATGTTTTACGTTAATACAACATGGATGACATCACTTGGGAGGTCAACTGAGAAGTGACTGCAGAGCCTGTGCTGCGCTGTTTCTATGTATAGTGCTTGTAGTCACTTTCAAGTTGTAGACAGTTGACTTCGTATTGCTTGTCAGGGAAACACAAGGGTATGAGGTCCTTATGTTGATTCTCTATCTTCTAAAGTTGTAGCCGTTCTCATTAGCTAGAATATGTTGATTTGAGTTATGTACCAAGTGAGTCAGGTTCCTTATCGGGTTGTTTGGTAGTAAGTTTGTTAGTTCATCAAAAAATAAATCTAAAGCATTGTCAACCCATCAATTTCCCCCTTTTTTATAATGACAAACATATAGATTGAAAACACATCTTTAGAGAAAAATTAACCAGATGAAGTTATAGGAACTTCACAAGTTTCCCTGACTTTATACTTCCCCATTAGACAGATCCTACACATGAAGTAATAGCACATGAAGTAACATAAACTTCACAAGTTTTCCCTAACTTTATACTTCCCCCTTTTGGCATCATTAAAAGTACACAAGAAGAAATCATCATAAAGAAGTCTATCCTAGCTAAATCATGCCATATACATCCACACAACATGATAGAAAAGAGAAATAGAGAAACATAAGCATTAAACAACAAAAAGAGGATAGTTTTTATAAAACATATGCCTTTGATATACAGCAAAGGCAAAAATTGGACTGATTTTAGTAAGAGCAGTAAAAGTACATCCCATCCACACCATAAAAAGAAACAAAAAACAACTACCAAAGTCAATCAAAACAAGAACAGAATTATCTAGAAATTGGTCATTGAAGGGTTGCCTAAGGGACACTAGGAGGAGAGGGCTTGGAGACTGCAGCAAGGGTGTTGAGAACTAGATCTATTCGGGTGTTCACCGACATTTTCTCGGTGAGCAATTTCTCCTTGAGGTTCTCAACTTGTGCTCCGAGACCAATATTTTCTTTCGTCAGACGAGCTATCTCCTCATTTGACTCTGACCCTCCAATATGGCAATCCTTGCCTTCAACTTTTGAATCTCCTCAGTTGCACTGTTTTGAGCATTGATGAGCTGAGAGATTGTTGATGTGCTATGTGCCCCTCAATTCTTTTCGTTACACTTACATCCCCCCAAAGCTGTTTAAGAGAAGGTCTGCTTCTTGGTCCCTACTTTGGATTGTCCCAATGGCACTTTGAAGAACTTAAAGACGTTCGTGAAAAGAAACCCATATGGAAGACCATGGTTTCCATCCTTAAAAGTTGCCACCTTCTACATGTGCTCAATCGTGATTCAAGGAAAGTTTACAGCTTTAAACCCATCCATTGCTTCCATCAGATACAAGTCAGATTTGGACATAATAGACCTTCTCTCAGCACGGGTAGAAGAACCTTGTTCACGAGCTAGAATAATAACTGATAAACGGGAAGCAAGGCTTTGTTGTGAACCCGTTCCCCCCATTGGGCTGCACATTCCTTCACAATAGCATTTCCAAAATTGGACCCACAAACATTCTTCATAGAAGACTTACCATCAGCAGGAACCTTAAGAATGTCCCCAAGCAAGGTAGCATCCAACACAATATCCACTCCATTAACCAAGGGACATATGTGGTTCGTGTCGACATAAAAGAGGTCGGCATAGAAGCTTTGGACCTTATTCTCATAGACCTTGGGCACATCCACTTTGAACAGATGCCCCCGTTGTTGAAACTCAACCATCTTAATTATTTGTCTCATTCTGGCCGTTTAAGAGATTGTTGGGTCAAATGTGTGACCCCACAAGACCTTTTGGTTGCTTAGTCATTCTTTAGTAGACATACTCTCACTCTTCACTCTCTTTGAAGAATCAGGTTTCCTCACAGTTTCCAACTTCCTCTTTCCAGACTTCTCACTCGATTTATTTTTTCCACTTGACCTGTCCAACACATCCTCATCAGAAAATGACTGTTCACGCACAACATGTTTCAAATCTCAACCTCTTTTCACTGATCTTGGACTAGGCATAGTAACATCTTCCTCTGAAGCAGATTGCTTCTTCTTCTAGGACTTCCTCTATTTCTTTCTCATCAACTTCCACCACAAGAATGTCCTTGTCACATAACACTTCTCCATTTTTCACTAGGCTCTTTTTTTTCTTCTTACTACTCTTTTTGCTCTTTCGTAGGGCAGACTCATAAGCCTCTTTTGCTTGCAACCATTAGTAGGTCGCTTAGCAGAAGACTCAGGAGTGGTTATTGCCCTTCCCTTAACAATAAAAGCATCCAGAGCTTCTTGATCTTCTTCATCACTAGAACTCATCTCAGGAACCAAAATTTCCAAGGTCTCAACAGCAAAGTGTGGAGAGGGAGCAGGGGCAAAACTGACCTGAAAAGAGGATCCTGGACCCTTTTCCTATGGAGAGGGGCCAGGTCCATCATGAGGAGTCCTAGTAGTTTCTGCCGGTGTAGTGTATTCAAGAGCACCAGAGCTACTTCTTCTATTGACCACTATTTTTTATTCATCTAAGACTCAGACACACTAAAGATCACCTCATACACTGTTCCATAGTAGATATGACCTGTATATTTTTGACGGCCTCTTTCGCTAGAGACTCCTAAGTTACCACAGACTCAGAAGTAGGAACAACTTTAGACGGATCAATACTCACCTCTAAGACTTTTATTGTCTGCCAAATTTTACCCTGGTTTCCACTTTTGCTTTTACGCGGTGAAAATCTCAAGTGATAGGGATGAAGGATTATCAAATTTTGGGGTTTCTGAATGCTCAACATTTTGAGTATGAGAGTGGTCTAAAAGAGTCGAACTAGATGGAGCATGAGGATTTGGGTTGGAAGTGTCTTCACCAGTGATGGTTGAGATAGTCATGGTGAGAGACGACTTTTCAGAGATGGAAGAATCTAGGGTTTTATCCACCAAGGAAGGGATCAATGATTGATTTTCAGCCATGGTAAGGATGAACTCGATAATTTTGGAGAAGGATTCAAAAAAGAGATATTATCGATTGTTTAACGTGAAAATGGTAACAATAATTAAATTTATAAATGAGATTCTAAAAATACGTGATCTATTCCCAAGCTAGTTTGGTAAGGCGGTTAGTGCTAAAGCATGAGGTAAAATGACAAAAAGCGAGTTAAGCAGGAAGTAATCAAACCAGTAGGGGCTATTGTTCGGGAGTAAGATCATCCAGCAGGCACCTCGGGGCCGAGGTTCGAGCCTACCTTTAGCTATCAAGGGTAGTCGGGAAGGGGATAATAGGTAAAAATATAGCTAAACAAGGCTCTATACTATCAATATTGAGCATGGTAACGAGGAACAAAAGAGAAAAACGATAAAGTGCTAAGGCGACCTCGAGGTCGATGAAGATAGACAATTTAGAAGAAAGAGAGAGAGAGATATTATTGCATTTGTGGAGAAGTGGCGAAAAATTAGTCCTCTACAAGGTAGGGTGAGTCCTCTTTATATAGGAAGGGAACTCTGCCATAAGTACATATGTATGAATTACAAGAGTACAAATACATGGCGGCTTGATGCAAGGCTCATAGTAGGCTCTAGATAGGCCAGGTCTGTCAGATATAGCCATGTGCCTAGGGAGCTTCCCCTTCTATCCTGATCTCGACCCCCATTTCTCCAGAGTCAGGCTTCGACGAGCCTAATACTAAGAAGTCGATCACGGCCTCCTGCCCTCGGGGTCTTGAGGCAAGCTTCCAGTGTGTCTTGACTGCAAAAAATCAAGTCTTCTGATTTTTTCGCATAGAAATAATCTCCGCATTTCCCATATCTAAGTGATGGGAAATGATTCTAACAATTGACTCCTCGAGCTTATTTTGGAGACATTATGCTGGAGATTCGGATCGTGGCATAATCTTTTTTAATAAATGGTCTATCTCATAGATTCCTGCTCGATACACTATCATTTTTGATCCTCACGGAAAAAGTACTACCGCTATTTTCGATTAAGAAAGTGGCAGGCCCAGTGAGCTCTCTAATAGTGCACCAAAAAGGTATTCATTTTTTTAAGAAAGCAGTATTGCAATCACTGGTCAATATCCCGATCCTCGATGACTGTGTCATTTTTCCCTATAAATAAGGGCACTTTGGCATTATTCTTTCCATCTCAAAATTTTTGGTATGCTTGACTTTTCCTTCTCGCCATCTCCTTTTGCCTTTGAACATCATGATAGAAGCTTTCGATCTCAAGGCTATTCGGAGGAGTTCCTTCGGACAACCTCGTGGCCTTCTGTTTGGTCCTTTCTTTGTTGAACATAAGCATGCTGTTCCGGTACTGCTGTGGTCATCAGTGTGTTGGCTGTTGTCGTTGCTGTTGGCCCAAGGTGGTAATAGACGGGGACTCAGCTTCCCCTTCGTGTAGATGGCTATTCGGATTATTCATTGCTGCTCACTCTTCTACCTAAGCCTGGTATGGCACTTCATCCTTATGGATCTTTCTTTCCCAAGGGATAAAGTGGCACCATCGGCTGTTGAGGCGGCGGTCTGCCGAATCTTCAAGCTTTGGCTTCGGTGGGCCATGTCTCTTTTCTCTGCCTTCTCTTCGTCCCCTTCTTTTCTTCTCCTTCATCTTCTCCGATGGAGATCCCTTGGGGAATTAAGCTGGGAACCTATGAGAGGTAGAGGTTAAAGGAGTTACCCATGAGGATATGTGCCCGAGAGTGTGGCACCCGAGGATGCTGATACCTGAGATGGACTCTCGAGGGCGGATCGGGTGCCCGGATTTCATCATATGTACATCCTACCGTTCCCCCACTGTAGGTGTATATTCTTGTAAGCCTTTGTAATTTGTATGTAATGACCTTTTGGGGGCTTTGTAATCACATGCCATGGCCCCTCGGGGGGGTTTTTGTACTCAAATCTTTCATAAATAAGAATTTATTTTGCTGGCTTCTACTTCCCTTACTTTGTTTTATATTTGTATGCTCTTATGCCCTTCGGGGCTCTTTGAATGTCTTTATTTGTTTGTTGGCTGTCGATGTTTGTCGTGAGAGCTTGTCTTGGTCTCGCGCTAATTGGCATGGTTCTCCCCCAACCTTATTGTCCTAATTTGGGTTGATGGTGGATCGACCAGACAAGTTTGAGCTTTCGAGGCCTGCTAATTTGTTTAAAGATCACGCGACAAATTTCAGGGGCCTTGGGGAATGTTATCCTAGATGAAGGTCATCTTCGGGTGCCCGGGGGCCCTATTGATCTTGATGTAGATAACCTTTTTAGAAAGTATAAGGTTGGCTTCTACTGAGGGGTCTTCTTGTGTTTTCGTTGATTCCTTGGGCTCTTGTGGAGCTTTGGTGATGGAGCTTCCAAGGTTTACTCCTCTAGAGAGGGGATCACGAGACCAGGCACTTTGCCGTCCATCTAGTACCGGCATTTTGGAGCCCATCGAGGCGCTATTTCTTGGGGCCGGGGGCTCCCGATGCGAAATGCTACCTCGAGCATGGAGATAATATGAGTGGCCTCTCGCGTCCTGACTTTTGTTGGAGGTTGTTTTCTGGATCAGGTATCGAACCGTCGATTTGTATCGAGGCCGTTGGCTTACAGGAGCTTACCTCGAGCAAGCAACTCACTGTTGTTTCTCACATATAAGTGGGGCAGCTTCGGCTCTTTTGTGAGACTTCATTATTTTTGGGTAGCTATACTTCTGTTTTGGCATAGGTCTCCTTATCTCTAAAAGAGAAAAAAGTGTTGGTGCTTGCCCTCACTTTATTTTTCAGTTTTGCCATAGTCATGGCGACTATTTCGGGACCGACATGGAAAAGAGTGGAAAGTGCTGTTCTCGGTGCTCGATAGTCGAAGGATTTTGCTCTGGAAATGGCGTCCTTGATAAGAGAGGAACATCTAGAGATGGTGAGGCGATACCGCGGGTGGAGCGAGGGGGTGATACTGTGGGTGTTTTCCCTAGATGAAGGCATCGCGGACTCTGCTGATGGGTTCTTGAGTATACACTCATACGTTTTTGCATTCGGTCCCCATGATAGGGTTGTGCTTGACTTTTGTTTGAAGTATCGGGTTAACCTAGCATAGATTCATCCGTCATTTTGGAGAACGTTGCTGATGATGAGATTCTTCGCGGGTAAAGCCGGTCTTGAGTTTATGCTTGACATCTCATCAGGCTATATTGACTTTTTCATCATCGAGGCTTGCTAACCCTGAGGGGTCATTTGCCCACGCCCTTCATTATTGATGATGAGGAGGGCAGAACGAGGATGTGCCAGTTGGTTTGTCCGAGTCCGGACGACCGATATTATCCCTGTGGAGTTTTTGCCATTTCCCAAAGGCTGGAATCATGCACGTGAGTGAGGCACTTTATCGCTCTTTCAGGTTTTGCTTATACAAAATTTAGCTAAATAACAATGTTATCTCCTTTGTTGCAGCAACTTCGTGGATGCCGGGCGAATTACCGATATTATTCCTATGGAGTTTTGCGACGAATGCAGGTGGCGAGCAATGTCCCGCATCAGGTGGGGAGCAGAACATCAAGGTACGTGCATATGTTGCTTTTCCCCTACTGGCATATACCCGAGGTAACATTTTCCCATCTCTTCTGTACTGGATTTGCCTTTTGTAGATATCAGGCGGTTCCTTGAGGTGAGGCAGCGCTTTTTCGGAGAGGGGATAGAGTTGTCGGCCTATGGGCCGAGGGAGGATAGTAATAAGAGGTACCGGAGCCCGTAATGCGAAGTAGCCTTTAGCGATGCTGGTCAGGCTCATATTTCTGAGGAAGGGGCATTGCCCGAGTCTGCTGTTATTAGAGCACTTGATTCCTGGCCAATGGCTACTTCGATTGAGCACGTCGTGCTTGACGCCGACTCTTCTGGGATTCAGGGGTAGGATCAATAGGAGCATTTTCTTATTTGGAGGAAATTTGTCGTCTTCACTTTGTGGTGAGTTTTTGCATAGTTTCCCTGTACCCCGTTTCTTCCTCCTCTCATTGAATCTTTCCTGTGCAAGCCTGCGATATGCTTAAGTCTGAGCTTCTCCGCCAAAGGGCCAAGTTTCAGAGAGTTCTAGATGAGAGAGAATCCCTTAGGCTTCTTTGCAAGGAGAAGGAGTTTGAGCTGCAGCATTGGCGATATGAGGCGTACCAGAGTTCGAACTATGATAGCAATTTGATAGAGTAGGTAATTTCTTGTAGTGATTGCTTCGCTTCTTTATAAACTTAAGGATAATTTCCACTTGCCGTATGAGTTGCAGAAAAAAGCGGAGGCTTTGGAGTACCTTAAAGGAGACATAAACCGTGTTAAGGCCGCTTGCGAGGAGCTAAGAGCTCAAGTGTAGGCTCAAGCTTTAGAGGAGATGAGCGCCTCAGCTAAGGTCCCTGCCTTTGAGGTCCAACTCAACTTGACCCATGACTATTCCAAATTTCAGGCGGATATGATCGAGATACTTGAGTCTGATCTCTCAAGGGTCAGAGCCGAGATAATCTATGCCCGGGCAAAAGCGGCATTAAGCCGAACTAGGGCTGATCGTGAGATAGCAATTTGCATAAAGGATGCTCCTAACGCCCAATCTGAGTTAAAATGAGCCCTCGATCGTGAGAAGAGGATCAAGGAATTCGTTCGCTGTCGATCTCGGCGATAGGTATTCGAGGAGGTTAGTGCGAGGGGCTTCATTCTCTTAGAAGAATTGGCTCGAGCAAGGGAGGATGAGTGTGACGCTTGTTCATTTCTTATTGACGTTGTGAAGGGCAAACTTGACAAGCTGTAGCCCTTTGGCGTAGAATGTAGATTCCATCGATTTGTACCTTTGTTTCCAATATGCGCAGGGCATGTCTGTTGGTGGAGAATGCTTTTTCATGTATGTAATATAAGAAGAATTTTAGAGCTTTATTCCTTTTTACCTTTTATCTATCATTGCTTTCGATCGTGTAGACTAGTTTTGGATCTAGTCTTTGAGTCGTATTATGACTTGAGCTTCAATTGACTTTCTGGCTCTTTCCTAACTGCATGGGCGGAGGGTGATGGCCCTTTGTGCTTCTTGGTCGAATTGACTTTTGCGGGTGCGTGGCTTGGAGGTTTGTCTTGGATGACAATAGTATCGTTTGGGCCATACCTTTAGGCATATTACGGTTGAATTGTCCTTAGTTTCAGTCTCCGAGTCGGGATCCGACTCGAGCTTAATATGCCCTTGAGCCTGTTTGGGCTGGCGATAATGGTTTTTATTTTGTTCCTTTGGGAATTTTGTGATTTTTTGGGTCCAGACTCTGAGTCGAATTGCGATTCGAGCTGTAATTGACTCTTAATGGAGATTCCAGTCGGTAGCAGTGGCATTGATGTCGCGCCCTTGGGCGTATTATAATCTTTGGGTCCAGTCTCTGAGTTATGTTGCTACTCGAGCTGTAATCGACCCTTAAACCTTAGTGAACTTCTGGCCAGCGACAATGACATTTACGCCATGCCCTTAGGCATATTATGATTTTTGGGTCCAGTCACCGAGACGCGTAGCGACTTGAGCTATAACCGACCCTCATATTTTCTTGAGTTTTTGTCCAGCTATTGTGGTTTTTCTATCATTTGGTCAGTGAGACCTTTTAATATGTGGTTTGTAGGCTTACATAGTTAACTATTTTGGATCTGGTCTCCAAATCGGGTTACAATTCGAGTTCACTTTAATCCTCAAGTTGTCAATTTTCAAGCAAGCGACAATGGCTCTTACGCTGCACGGTCGTAGAGACCTTTTACGCTGTATGGTCGTAGAGACCTTTTAATATGAGGCCCATAAGGTTGCTTAGTTGGCGACGATGACTCTTACGCTATTTTTGCCCGGGGGCTTTTTTGTAGGCTTTTTTTTCCTCTCGTTAAGGTCTTTTTGTATATTTTTTCCTGACCTGTCATTGGTTTTGAAAGAACCTCGATTTCAAGTCATAGTCGGTGATGTTATGAGCACCTTGTAAGGTTTATAGCTCATAGTTCGAGTAGATCAATGCTTTTGTGATTTTGGAGCCGACGTGGTCGGGACTCGTTTTTTTCCTATTAAGGGATTGTTTTTTAATCGATTCTTTCCGAAGTAGATTCAGAGGATTTTTTAGCGACAGTCGGACATCCCCGAGTCGCGTAATTTGGACTGTATCAGCCATTTTAACTGTTGTCATGTGCATTAGGCATGGCCATTTTTGATCCTGGGCAACAGTTTTAGGCATCTATGCCGAGGGTATGCCCTTTAGGGATTCTTACAAATGCGACGTATAGCCTAAACAACGGGATTTTTCATGCCTGTTGAGGTCTTACAGTTTACCATTCCTATTGAGGTCTTACAATTTGTGAAGAATAGATCTAGTTATACCGAGGTTGCCCGCTAAGGTCTTACAATTTCAAACTTTCAAGTATGTGGAGATTGGCAACAGTCTCTGAGTCATTGAGTTCTTTAAGCCTGAAGACCGCTTCTTGTGAGCTTGGAGTTGCCTTGTAAGGGCTTGATGAGCCCGGCATTCCGACCCTGGGGTCATCCGGGCACCTAATTTTTTAAGTCTCTGAGTATCTTGAGATACATCTGGCGGAGAGGTTTTTGTTGTGAATTCGCCGAAATAGTCTTCTTCAAAGCGTGGAATGCCTAAAAAATGTTCTTTATTGCTTGGCGGAAATATATCCTGTAAATTCATGTTGTCCCATTGTTGTGAGTTCGGCCCACATGGGTGTGACTTCTCCGATTATCTAATGTGCTTGCATGATTCGCATTGGAACTTAGAAGAGAGGATTGCAATCTTGTCGGATCCCCTTCTTGGGGGTATGCAACCCTACTAATAATCTTGTTGGAGGAACCTTCTTCATGTTAAAATCCCGACTGTGAAAAGAATGCTTGGCAAGCCCTGTAGGGGCCACGAATCCCCAATTAAGGTTTAGAGCTATCAAATGCCTCGGCTGACTGCTTGCATACATGTTAGTGAAAAGAAAAGAAAGGAAATGACAAAAGGCCAGAGTACTTCTTCCTTTCTGTGAAGTGCATATGCGGCATTTAGGGGAACGAGTCCTGCCACAGCCTTCTGCCATATTCGACCAGGCCTGACCGAAGATGTGGTTATGCTTACTCTTTGACCCCTTCGAGGATAATGCCAGCGATGGGTCATATGGTGATGCATCTCCCCTCGTTGCTTGTAGCTAAATACTTTAGCCTTGCGTTTGTCGTGGGGTTTCACCTCTTTGGTGGAGCAGGGTCAGAGTTCCTCCGGGCGATATATTTGCTGTCGTCTATATAAAGCGTCCGTGCACTATGCGCTCGATGTATCAGCTCGAGCTCGGGCAGATTGCACAGAGGAAGCGATCTAATTGTTATGGCGATTGCCATCAGGAACCTATTAGAGATTCAGCGTGAGAGCAATGTCGATATGGATTGTCCTATCGGCTTTGGCCTGACATCATCGGTATAGTTGGCCAAACCACTTGTACTCATAAACACAAGCTTTATTTGAAATAAGTCGAACGAAAGAGGGGATTACCAATACGTTAATGCAATGCCGAGGTGGAATCTCGGCATCCCTTTCTAGTGACAGGCACTTGCACTCTAAACTCTACGGATCTTTGTAGGGTGCCTCTGTCTTTTCACAGTCATGGCGATGTACCGTGGCTCGCCGGATCTATTTTTCTCAATCTCCTTCCTTTCGTGGAGCTGGATCTGGGTCTACCCGCTCGATGACACTTTGTGGTGACCTTTGTTGAATGGCATAGTTGTGGATCTTTTGGGCCTGTGACCCCGAGCGCCTCGTGGTGCTCGTGGCAGGCCATGGTTTCCTTGGAGGAGTTTCGGTTGAATAGGCCCAAGCCGCCGGGCATTTCTAGCTTCAATTATGGCTATTACAATGCTTGGTACTACAATGCTGAAGTCGTACTCCATCGGGCGAGGTTTCTTTGCCAGATGCGTCTTGTTGAATTTGGTACCATTAGAGGTTCCTCGAGGGTGTTGTCCTTGGATTACTACCTTGTTGTTGCGAGGCATGTTGCACCTCGAGTCGTCTCTCCATTAGTGGCATAGGTCGATGCCTCCATTTGCTCGATGTCAGCTTTTTTGCCAGGAATCTGCCTGGATATGCCGAACCAGAGAAGGTTCCTGGACGGTCGTGTACGGCCTTGATTTTGGACTGGTGTTGGTTGCAGGCATCCAACCAAGACTTGGCCTGATATCTGACCAGGCTTTGCTTGGAATGCCTTGGAGTTGTCAGGTATGCTTTATTAGGGTTTTGGGCGAGGGCCTGTGCTGCCCAACTACTTGAAATCGGGAGCGATCTCGTTTGTCCTATTGAGGAGCGGGGTGCAGCTTCCCTCGACACTTTATTTCTTCCCCATTCGGCCTCAGGTGTATTGGGCCCTCTTGGTATTGCTTTGATGGTGCCGGTGTATGCTTCCGCGGACGTTACTGGTAAGTGAGCGGGTTTGTGAGGTCAGGCGTCGGGCAGTGGTGCTGCATCATGGTTTCTTTTTGGAGAGTTTCTTCGAATCTCCTTATCGGGACAGGCTCGAGTTCAATCTTTTGGAGGTCGTTGTTCCTGGACGAGAATGCATAAATGGTGATACGCCCGTAAGGATTTGAGGTCCTGTCACACCTGGAGAGATTCATTATTTTCGACTTTTATGAAATGAGTTCCCAAATCGTATCTTTGGGAGACGGTTGCTGTAGGAGTTTTTGCGAGCATGATCGATTCTTTCGATGAGATCTTCCAATATCCTTACTGATACGGGGTAGGTTGCAGGTCCGTCGTTGCCTAATTTCACGTGTACTGGCTCGACATAAGGAGATATTTCTTATGCTGCCGCGTTGGGAGTCTCTAGGCGACTCTGTAGCTGAGCGATAGCCAAATGTCGTTCTTGCAACATTTCAAAAGTAATATGAAGATTAACTTCCTGTTCTACCCGAGCTGGAATTTTTTATGCTTTCGATTGGTCAACGTGCTATGTGCTATCATTGGTTCACGAGACTTTGTTGCTCCGCTGTGCGGCATGCAGACCCGCATCTACTCTGACTGATTTAGATGCATCATCGGGGTACGGCGGTGTCGCGCCAGCCATTGGAATGGCCATACTGTTCTCTTTGTGATATTTTGGGTTATCGTTCTCGATTTCCCTTATCGAACTGGACATTAACCTGAAATCGAAAGATCTTGGGCAAGAAAAAGTGTGAAAGATATCATGCGTTCGAGTGACGAAACTTAGCAAGAAAATAATCACTATAATTTTTAGCCCTATGGTGGGCGTCAAACTGTTTACCATGAAAATTGTAACAACAATTAAATTTATAAATGGGATTCTAAAAATACGTGATCTATTTCTGCTATAGTTTGTTAAGGCGGTTAGTGCTAAAACATGAGGTAAAATGACAAAAAGTGAGTTAAGCAGGGCAGTAATCGAACCAGTAGGGGGCTATTGCCTGAGAGTAAGATTAGCCAGCATGAACCTCGGGATAAATGTTCGAGCCTAGCTCAGGCTATCTAGGGTAGTCGATAACGGGATAACCGGTAAAAATATAGCTAAACAAGCCTCTATACTATCAATATTAAGCATAGTTATGAAGATCAAAAGAGAAAACGGTAAAGTGCTAAGGCGACCTCAAGGTTGATGAAGATAGACAATTTAGAAGAAAGAGAGCGAGAGATATTATTGCATTTGTGGAGAAATAGAGCATCATCAATTCCCTACAAGGTAGGTTGAGTCCCCTTTATATAGGAGGGGAACTCGACCATAAGTACATGTGTATTAATTACAAGAATACGAAGATGGGACAGCTTGATGCAAGGCCTCAAAGTAGGCTCTAGATTGGCTGGGCCTGTCAGATACAGTCATGTGCCTAGGAGACTTTCCCTTCTATCCTGACCTTGGCCCCCATTTCTCCTGAGTTGGGCTTCGACAAGCACCGAGACTGAGAACTCGGTCGCGGCCTCCTACCCTCGGGGTCTTGAGGCAAGCTTCTGGAGTGTCTAGACAACAAAAAATCAAGTTTTGCGATTTTGCCACGTACATCGGTCAAGAAGAAGAGAGAGTTTTAATGGAAGAAGAAATAATTATAAGGTAGAGAGAAAAACCGATTCTGAAACAACGGTAGATATATGGGGACTTGCAATGTTTCAGAGGGAGATGAAAAGATTTGAAATAAAAAGATGTGACATACAGGGTATAAAAAGGTAGGTGACTTGGCAATCATTTTTTACTTCTTTTTAAGATATGTATGAAAAGGCACAAAACTACTAACTTGTGGTACAAGAACTAGGTTCTTGACATGTCTTTGAGATTTTCAATCCTCTTTTACTATCCATGCAGTGCATCTACCGTTTCTATAATCATCATGCGTGTCTACCTGCAATGGTATTGAAGTGAGTTAGACTTGGCTGAAACACACTTTAGCTAATGTTACCTGAAAGTGGCTTTCATAGCCAACTAATGGGAATCAAGTTCTCAATTAGCCTTTATTAGCCCCAGTTCTAGCCTATTTCTCTCAAATGTTCTCTGTTCAGTGCCTTAGTGATGATATCTGCACCTTGGTCTTCTGTACTGCAAAACTTCATGCAGATAAGACCTTTATCTACATTGTCTCTTAGAAAATAATGTCTCACATCAATGTTCTTGGTTCTTTTGTGTTGAATCGGGTTCTTAGCCATGTCTAGTGCACCGGAGTTGTCACATAAAAGAGTCACACAGTCAGTACATACACCAAAATCTTCCAATTGCTATTTTTTCCATAATAGCTGAGCACAACAAGAAGCTGAAACAACATATTCAGCTTCAGTCATTGAAAGAGCCACCGATTTTTACTTCCTTATACCCCATGATATGAGACATGATCCTAGGAAGTGAGCTATTCTAGAAGTACTTTTCCTGTCCACAAGATAACCTGGATAATCAGCATCAACATACCCAACAAGATTAAAATTATTAATTGAAGGGTAGTACATGATCAAGTCCTGTGTTCTCTTAAGATATCTCAAAATTCTTTTGGCGGCCTTCAGATGAGATTCCTTGGGATTTGACTGAAACCTTACACATTTCCCAACACTAAAGATAATTTCGGGTTCTGCTAGCAGTGAGATGGATAAGATACCTAATAATGCCTCTATACATCGTTTGATTTATGGAAGATCCAGATTTATCCATGTCTAATCGATTAGTAGTAATATTTGGAGTATCAATTACTTTTTATGCTTCTATGTTAAACCTCTTCAGAAGCTCTTTGTTGTATTTTTACTGGCAGATGAATGTACTTTTTATGGACTACTTCACTTGAAGACCCAAGAAGAAGTTCAACTCACCAATCATGCTCATCTCAAACTCACTTCCTATGAGTTTGGCAAATTCTTCACATAATGCATCAACTGCTGCCCCAAAAATGATATCATCAACATATACCTGAACGATGATCAGGTTTCTCCCTTGTTTCATCCGGAACATGGTGTTGTCAATTTTTCCTCTTGTAAAACCATTTTCTAAGAGAAATTTTTACAGCCATTCATAGCAAGCTCGAGGAACCTGATTCAATCTATATAGTGCCTTGTCCAATTTAAACATGTATTCAGGGTGTTCATGACATTCAAATCCTGGAGGTTGCTTTACATATACTTTTCCCTTAAGAAATCCATTCAGAAATGTACTTTTGACATCCATTTGGAATAGAGTGAATTCCATATGTGATGCAAAGGAAATTAGGATTCTAATAGCTTTCATGCAAGAAACCGGAGCAAATATCTCATCATAATTAATCCCTTCCTCCTGATTGTAACTTTCAACCACTAGCCTAGCCTTGTTCCTTGTAATTTTTCCATATTCATCAAGCTTAATCTTGAAAACCCACCTGGTACCTACGATGGTTTGATTTGAGGGTTTAGGTACAAGGTGCCATACATTGTTCCTTTCGAGCTGATGCGACTGATCTTGCATGGTTGTAATACAGTCTACATCTTTTAAGGCTTCGTTGATGTTTGTGGGTTATATTTGGGAAAGAAAGGATGAGATGGCAAGTGAATTTCTGGCTTTTGATCTGGTTTTCACTCCTGAATCTAGAGGGGAAATTATGTTTTCAAGATGATGGGTGCTTTTGTGTTTCCAGTTTGGCACTTGTCCCTCATTTGTAGATGAGCTGGGTAAGTCTAACTGGTTTCCTTGCAATCTTCTCTCGGCTACCTGTGAAGTGCTTTGCACTGTATCAACCACTTTTTCTTTAGCTTCAGTGGTTGTGATTGTGGTACCTGGTTCCTCTCTAGTTAAAGAAATTGCATTGTCTTCACTTGCTCCTTTACTTGACTCATCATGTCTACCTTTTCGTTTGCCATATCTCTGAGTTTACCCGAAACTAGCAAAGGCTCTCCATCTTGATCACCCTTGTTACTTCTCTCACAAGAAATATAGAACTCGCCAAAGATTACATGTACACTCTCCTGTACACATTGAGTTCTCTTATTTTAGACTTTGTAGGCTTTATTTTGAGAGAAATATCCCAAGAAGATTCCTTCATAACTTTTGGCATCGATCAATATTGTCCTGGCCATTTCTTTAAGAGTTCTATTCTTCCTTTCCATAACTCCATTTTGCTGTGGAGTTCTGGGGGCGGAGAAGTTATGGGTAATTCCATTCTTGTTGAAAAAATCATCAAAATTGGCATTGTCAAATTCTGTCCCATGATCTGATCTTATGTAGGATACTTTTGAATCCATCTTCACTTGAATTTTCTTCACAAAAGCTACAAAAACTTTAAAAGTTTCATCTTTTGTTATGAGGAGTAGGGTCCAAGTGAATCTGGAATAGTCATCCACTACCAGAAAGATGTATCTTTTTCCTCCCCTGCTTTACACTCTCATAGGATCACATAGATCCATGTGAAGGAGATCAAATAGTGCTGAGGTGCTGACATCCTTCTTTGTCTTAAATGAAGATTTCATATGCTTTCCTCTGGAATAGGCATCACATACTTTGTGCTCCATGAACTTTGATTTGGGCAGACCACAAACCAGGTCCTTCTGAACTAGCTTATTCAGTAGAGAAAAACTTGCATGCCTAGTCTTCTACGCCATAGTTGAGCATCATCATCAACTGCTTTAAAACAACTCAGATCACCACTTTGTAGAGATTCAAAATCAACAAAGTAAATGTTCTTGTATCTTTTGGCCACCAGTACCACTTAACTCGTTACTAGATTAGTAATTGTGCATATCTTTGACAAGAACCTCACATTGTTTCCTTTATCACATAATTGAGAAATACTCAAGAGACTGTACTTGATACCATTGACGTAGTATACATTCTCAATTGAGTGAGTAAGTGATTTTCCAATTTTTTAACTCCAAGAATGTTACGCCCCGCAATATTATGATGATGTTACGTCCTACAGTATTATATCAAGATGATGTTATGCATTGCAGTATTACATTACAAACATGTCACACTTTGCAATATTAAGTTACAACAATGTTGCACCCTGCAGTATTACATTACTGTGATGTTACTCTTTACAGTATTAAGTTACGCCGATGTTGCACTTTGTAGTATTGTACGTTGAATTTGTCGTAAGATAATTGACATTAGATCAAATAAAAGATTATTTGGAGATTATAAGGATTATAATATTTTACAATGATAAATAAATTCGTGAAGGTGAAAGGAGAAGCAAGTCAAAGAAAATGAATTTTCGTCAAAGTTGGGCATTTTGGTGTAAAATACAGCCCGAATTAAAATACCTGGTATTTATGAAATAGTACCATACAAGGTACCACATAGCCATGATAGTAAGGCATGTGAAAAGTGAGTATTATTTTTAGTAAATGGAGATAATTATTAATTATGTGGGTAATTAATTAATTACTGGATGATGGGACATTATCCAATTAACTAAAAAATGGATAAAAATTTATAAATTTCCCCTCGAAATAATGTGGCAGCCATGCCACTTTCCAAATAAATTACTCTTAGTCATTTTAGAGTATGTGGAAACCTAGTATGTTGGTTACAAGACATCTCATGCCTAACATTTTCATTTCCCAACAACACTTTAAATTCTAAGACTTTTAACAAAAGTTTCCATAACTCTACTAAATCATCTCTAACGTTATTGTTAAGAATAAGCTCTTCAAACTTCACCAAGACTTTCCTAACTCTTTTCATAGTTAAGGATACATTTTAATGTTATAGTTACTTAAGGAAAAATTCTGCCCTGATGGTCTTTGCATAAGAAACATTATTGCTTCAAGCTTTCTGTTGGCCCAAAAACATGTGAAGTTTTGAAGATTGACAAAAGAAGTCAGATATGGACCAGGTCTATCTTGTGAAGCACAATAATCATTAATCTATACATGTGAGATACACATGTAGGAAATAAGTCATGCTGATCAAGCAATAATATCTCCTGATCTGATCGAACAGGTTACATATTGGATAAGGAGAGAAAGTCTCCTTATACGAAGAGAACATAATCTAGGATGGAGATAGTGTTAGAGTTTGAGATCATCATAAACTCTTATACGATAGAGGATCATCAATTGAATCCCAATGAAGCTCTGATAACAGTTGATATTTTATATGTCAATTCCACACAATGGGGGAGGGGGAGGGGGTGATTTGTGTGGTAACTAATTTTCTCTTAACTAAAGAATAGAAGAACCAGGTTCTTCTAGGTGTTCCAACCACTACTGTTTGTAGAATAATAAATACTGAAATTAAAGAACACAGAGATTTTTACGTGAAAAATACCTAGCTCAAAAGGTGAAAAAACTATAACCTACTACTCAGTAGGATTTTCCTAAACTTCCACCACAATCACTAAGCCAAAACATTTACAAAAATTCTTTGTAATCCTAAGGATTAACTCTAATTCCGTTGTGGCACACAACCTCAACTACTGCAACAACTTCAAGTTAAATCTGACTTGAATACTCTAGATACCTAATACAATTGCTTCTATGAAAGATGAAAAGTACAATTTTAAATTGTCTCCTACAATTGAACTAGAATAAAAGATAGACACTTGGAATTGGTTCTTCTATCTCGTTCAAGTAGCTTCAGGAGTGCACACTCAAATTACACATAAATTGCTTGCAAAATCACCTTGCTCTTATGCTCTCAATTTAACTTGACACCATTGTCCTAGAGCTTAGGTCTGAAAATTTAAAACTGAAACAAGGAACAGGAAAGAAGAAAGCTGATCACACATACCTCATATTAGAAGAAAACTTAGAAAAAATGAAAGATGAGTTGTATAGGAAGGATGAGCAGATGATAGTTTTAAAAGAAGACCTAGGGAAGGTAAAGCATGAACTAGACAGAACTTGCAAATGGAATAAGGCTTCTGATGCACTTTCCTAGCTACAAGAACATCACAGTAGCAACAAAAGAGGACTTGGTTATGGGACTCAAGCACCTAAGTGAGACCATAAAAGCAAGTACCTCACTCTTATTGAAAACAAATTTGCACACACTGTGTCAAGACTGGTCATTACGAAAATGAATGTAATGCAAAAGAAAAGGCCAGTCAAAAGAATAAAGTCTTTGTTTAAGAAAAAAATAGGCTGCCTGGGTTGGCAAAAAGGAATTTTATTTACCCTTTTACCTATAGAAAGGGACCCAAACTAGTTTTGGTTCCCAATACTAACCCTTGATTTCTTTTCGCAGGTCCAAGTGAAGGGAAACAACCAAATATGGTACATGGAGAGTGGTTGCTCAAAACATATGACCGGAAGCAAGAATTAGTTCCTTTCACTTGAGGACTTGAAACGAGGTAATGTGTGCTTTGGAAATGGGAATAAAGGTGAGATCATTAGGGTTGGAAAGGTAGGTAAGACAGACTCTCAATCCATTGAGATGTCTACTTGATAGATGGCTTAAAGTATAGCCTAATCACTGTGTCGCAACTGTGTGACAGAGGCAACCTTGTAACATTTACCTCTACCAAATGTTTTATGATTAATCTTACTACTGAAAAGATTGTTTTGTAGGGAAAAAGAGTTAAAGATATTTACATTGTAGATTTGTCCACTTTTTCAGAAAATGAACTCACTTGCTTAAGTGCGTTAGATAATGATCCCCTCCTGTAGCACAAAAGACATGGTCATGCAAGTCTGAATCAACTCAACAAATTAGTCTCCAATGAGTTGGTGATAGGGCTACGTAACATGAAGTTCGAGGAATACAAAGTTTGTGAGGCCTGTGCAAGGGGGAAGCAGGTAAGATCATCCTTTAAAAAGTAGAAAATGGTAAGCACAACCAGGATGTTGGAACTGGTTTATATGGATCTATGTGGTTTAATGGAAACATTGAGTAGAGGTGTTAAGAAATATGTGATGGTACTTATTGATGATTATTCTAGGTTTACCTGGGTACTATTCTCAGCATCTAAATATGAAGCATTTAATATGTTTACTGCTTTTGTTAGAAAGACTCAGAAACAATTAGGAAATCAGCTTGCATCCATTTGTTCTAATCATGGAACTGAATTTGAAAATGCTAAGTTCATTAAATTTTATGATGAGCATGGAATAGATCATAAATTCTCTGCCCCTAGGACTCCTCAATAAAATGGAGTAGTTGAAAGAAAGAACACCTTGAATATATGGCTAGGACTATGTTTTTTTCTAGTAAATTGCCTCACGACTTCTGGGCTGAGGCTGTAAACACTGCATGTTACATCATCAATAGGTACATAACTATACCTCTTGTAGAGATGATTCCCTATGAGTTACCTAAAGGGAGAAAGCCAAATATATCCCATCTTAGGGCATTTGGATGTAAATGCTTTGTACACAATAATGGAAAAGACTCCCTAGGTAAGTTTTATCCCAGAAGTGAAAAGGGAGTATTCTTGTGGTATTCTTCACATAGCAAAGCATATAAAGTGTTCAATAAAAGAACTTTGTGTGTAGAAGAAAGTGTGCATGTAGTGTTTGATGAAACTAACCTTCTTTCTGAGACACAGGAACATGAAGATGAGGCTATTGGGCTGGTAAGAGATTTGATTGAAGTCCCAGCACATGCTAAAGTGGCACCAAAAGAAGGAACATGCAATGGAACATTTTTTTCTATCTAGGGAAACGTGATAGGGGGAACTGATCAAAGAGGAACTGAAACCAATCCCCTAAAGGAACCTGTTCGTGACCCTGTTCCGCAGTAATATAACATGGGAGAAATATCTAGAAAAAATTAGTTGGTTGTGAAACCTCATAAGTATCAAAGTTCTCACCCCATTGAGAACATAATTACTGATCCAACCTCTGGAGTCAAAACTAGATCACAATTAAAGAATTTGTGTGCTTTTGATGCTTTCCTATCTCTTATTGAAACCTAAAAATTTTGTTGAGTCTTTGCAGGATACAGATTGGGCAAATGCAATGCAAGATGAACTCAATCAGTTTGAGAGAAGTCAAGTTTGGCATCTACTTCCAAGACCCAAGGACAGATAAGTCATTGGCACAAAATGGGCCTCCCAGAGCATGGTATGAACGATTGTCAAAATTCTTGCTTGAACATGGCTACAAAAGAGGTAAAATTGATAGTACCTTGTTCTTGAGGGAAAATGTTAAGAATCTTCTAGTGGTACAATTATATATTGATGATATAATTTTTGGGGCCGCCACTGATACGCTAAGTAAGGATTTTGACAAATTAATGGGGAATGAGTTTGAAATGAGTATGATGGGTGAGCTTAACTTATTCTTAGGCTTACGGATCAAAAAAAGCCTAAATGTAACCATGTTCTATCAGCAGAAATACGCAAAGGAGCTGATAAGAAAGTTTAAAATGGATGAATCAAAGGAAATAAACACCCCCATTGCAACTGCCACTAAATTAGATATAGATGAACGTGGTTCATCTATTGATCAGAAGTTGTATAGGGGTGTGATTGGTTCACTTTTGTATCTTACTGCTAGCAGGCATGACATAGTCTTCAGTGTAGGGCTTTATACTCGCTTCCAGGCTAATCCAAAGGAGTCTCACTTGATGAATATCAAGAGGATACTAAGATATTTGAAAGGCACTGCTGATCTGTGTCTTTGGTACCCTAAATGTAGTAATTTCAATCTAGTAGGGTATGCTAATGTTGATTATACAGGTTTTCTTTTGGATAGAAAAAGCACCTCAGGTATGGCTCATTTTCTTGGTTCATGTCTCGTATCATGGGCCACTAAAAAGCAAAATTCAGTGGCTTTATCCACTGCTGAAGCTAAATATGTTGCTACTGCCTCTTGCTGTGCTTAACTGCTATGGATTAAACAGCAACTGATAGACTTTGGTATTGAAGTAGGTTGCATTCCTATATTCTGTGATAAGACTAGTGCTATAAGTATGACAAAGAACCGTATTCATCATAAGAGGACTAAGAACATAGATGTTAGACACCACTTTTTAAGAGATAACTATGAGAAATGATTGATCTCCATAGAATTTTGTGCTAATGATAAACAAATTGCTGAAATCTTCACTAAAGCACTGAGTATAGAAAACTTTGAGAGGAACGGGTTGGAACCAGGGATGATTAAGATCACCTAATAGGTCCAAATCAGAATGCACAATGAATTTTTTTTGGCTAGGAACTCTGAACTTATATAAATATCAAGATTAATTCTTAATCAACTTCATAATTTAATTTGTATACTCCTATGACATGTGTTAATATGACTCACTGGTCTCTTACAAAATTTTCTCTGTTATGGTAATTTGAGGAATGTTCAAGAGAATTCTAAATGAAGAACCTGGTTCATCAGTATGAGTTCATCTGAAAGGTAAGGTATGTTTTTTATACTCTGCACAATTAGAAATATAAATATTTAAATCATGAGCAACAGTCCTACATTTTTTAAATTCTTAGTAAATTTTATCCGTTAGCTTTGAACCAGTTCCGTCTGCCTAGAACTCTAAACCAAATATATTGCCTAAAATTTAGGGAAGATAAACCGATCATTCAAACCTGGAATTTCAGGTTGATTAGACCTCTAATTGAACACTAAGAAAGCTGCTGTTACCCATTAAATGTGTATCTCTCTTTAAATAAACATCATTTCTCTACCATCTCTATAATTCCAAGACCGTCATTTTTCTACTCTCTCTTGCTATCTTCTTCCCCAAAATTATAACTCCCTGATTCTCTCAAAACTCAGCGATCATGTCTAACCCACAAGATAATCTTGGAACTCCTTCAAAACCTACTCCATCCGATTCATCTCCCTCTTCTCTACCCAGTACTACTCCCAAACCCAGGCTGAGAAGGGTTAAAATTCTTGCTCGAAAAATAGTAGCAACTGGAGCTCTTAGGAAGAAATTAAATGAGAAATTGAAGGCAAACCAGGACCCAATCTCTGACTCCAATTCTGTTTCTGAGTCATACAAATCGGCAAGTGAGAGTGAAGGACTTAGGTCTTTTGACTCTAAAAAGATTCAAGAATCCCCTTCTAAGGTACATTCATCTGTGACTGAAAACCTAGAGACTAGTTTTGTTCTGGTTGGACCCATTAGGGATGTTGAATTGCCTAGATACGAAGAAGTGGAGGTAAAAAGAATTCTAAAAAACAAAAAGAGAGGGAGGGTGCATGTGGTGAAGTGAGGGGAATTGGGAAAGGAATTGTTGGTCAGTCACCCACTACTGGACTGTCTGTGGCTGCTATCTGTGGGACCGAACAAGAACTTGAAGAAGAATATGTCAAGAAGTCAAAGGGAAGTGGTTCTGGGGAAGCGTCTGAAGGGTTGGTTAACTTAAGCTCACAAAGAGATGAACCTAGTTCATCTATTGAAGAAACCCTAGCAGACCTATTGAAAAAGGTTGGGGAGAGTTATGATCCAAAGAAAAGACGCCCTACCATACTTAAATCTCCCAGTGATCCCAAATCCTCTAAGAAGAGAAAGGCTTCCTCCCCAACATCTACTGCCTCTTTATTGCCAAAGGGTAGAGCAACAAGAAGGAGGGTGAAACAGAGTGAAGCTGATCTACAAAGGGCTTTAGCTGAAAGTAAGAAAAAAGAGTGGATAAAGGAAATGGAAAGGTTGCAGAATCCTCTAAGGCCACTGAGGAAGAGGAGATAGAACTGATCTATCAAGAAGGGGGTACATCAGTAGAGGTTCCGACCCCAAGCCCAAAATGGCCAAGACTTCCTCCAAGAAGTCTTCCTCTGCGTCTGAGGCTGTTGAACCTCCACTAGCCAAGAGGACAAGATCTATAGTGAAAAACAAACAATCAAAAATTTGTGAAGATAAGGACTGGAGTGGAGAGAAAGAAGAAGTTGATTCTGAGAAGGAACATGATAAGTTTTCCATGTTTGGCAAAAAAAGATTTTAAAGGGTAGAATGCTAAAAGACCTGGTGGAACCAAGAATGATAAGATTGGTAGGTGCTTTAGCTGCTCAGGGATAGAAGGACATGGTCCTTAAAATGGATTGTAGGATAGCCAAAAATGAGCTAATTGAGTTTATGGCTAATGCTATGGTTAGAGATGGCAAGGTTCATAGCCCGGTGAAAGGAGTTCAAGTGCAGTTTGATGCAAAGAAACTGGGAGAGATCCTGGACATGCCCTCTAAAGGGTTTGATGACTATACAAGGCAAAGGTGGCCTTGCCTGGACTCCCTCTCTACTACTCTTGCAATTACAAGAGGTTTTGTGATTCTGAAAAAGTGAATGAAGCCAAGGCTGTGCTGAAAACTGAAATGAGGCCTGAGCACAAGGTCTTGTTTGAATTTGTCAACAAGTCTTTATTGCCTAGATAAGAGAGAAGGCACATTGCCAATTACATGGATCTAGTTCTTATGGAGTGCATGGAAAGTGGATGGCAAATAAATTTGCCTGCTTTCATCATCAAGCTGCTAGACAGGGTCATCAATGGATCAAAGGCTCATACTACCCTTTTTGGCTTTATTTTGACTACTGGGTTGGATAGATGCAATGTGCCTTTGACGAAGTGGGAAATGACATCGAGCAAGGATCACTTTGGAATAAATACTCTTCTTGATTGTGACTACAATTCAATGCCATCCCAAATGAACGTGGTTCATCCCAAAAGAAACCTATCAATAACGAAGTCAGGACTCTGGTTTAGGAATGTGCAACCAAGGATGCTGAAATAGCTAGGCTCAAGGCTCGTGTGATTGAAGTGGAAACTAAGAGGGATGATCTCAAAATTGAGATTGAAAAGAAAAGGAGAAGAATGATGGAATTCTTCATAATATGCTGAACCTTCTCCAAGCCTAAACCCAACCCTTTAGTTCCTCCAAGAATTAAGACTCCTAGTTTTTGTCTCCGGAACTTGTTCAGTACCTTAGTGACCCAGATTAGGGATTTTTCTGTCTTTTGTTTTTGCTCATTGTTTGAATGTTTTTCTTTCTTTTTGTGGATTGTTGGTGGCAACATATCTTTGTCAATGCTAACTACTATTTTGCTCTTGTTCAATGTTAATCTGTCCTTGATAGTTTAAATATGTTTGCTTGATTATTGATGACTAAACTATGATTGCACTTGCAACTTCCCCAATGGCCACAAGTACTTATTAAAATCTGGGAATCACACTTTGTATGCAACTTTTTGATGATGCCAAAAGGGGAAAGAGATATTGTGCTTTACATATTCTGAAATAAGTGATATTTATAACATACTTAACCTGGTCCTTGATAATAAGTGAATTTTATTAATTTGGTATTGATGGCTAAGCTGAGTTTTTACAGGTTTCAACTAATAAGTAAAAAGTACAGAGTTTGTCATTATCAAAATTGGGAATTTGTTGGCCCAATAACAGGTAAAGTTTTGAAGATTGACAAAAGAACTCAGAGATGGTCCTGGTCCATCTTGTAAAGCACAGTCTTGATCAACCTATACATGTAAGATGCACAAGAAGGAGATAAGTCCTAATGTTCAAGTAGTAATATCTCCTGATCTGATCGAAAAGGTTACATATTGGATAAGGAGAGAAAGTCTCCTTATATGAAGAGAACACAATCTAGAAGGAAGATAGTGAGTTTGAGATAAGTCCTAATGTTCAAGCAACAATATCTCCTGATCTGATAAAAAAGGTTACATATTGGATAAGGAGAGAAAGTCTCCTTATATTAAGAGAACACAATCTAGGAGGAAGATAATGTTAGAGTTTGAGATCATCATGAACTCTTCCACGATAGAGGAGTAGCAATCGAATCCCAATCAAACTATGATTACTAACCTATTAATGTTAGTGTTGTTCTCTTTTATAGGTAATGCACATACACAGAAGTTAAACTTACATTGAGAGCAAAAGAGCAAGGCGATTTCCCAAACAATTTATGTGTGATTTGAGTGTGCACTCCTGACGCTACTTGAATGAGATAGAAGAACCAATTCCAAGTGTCTATCTTTTATTCTAGTTCTGTCGCAGTAGGTGATTTAACATTGTACCTTTCACCTTTCATAGAAGCAATTGTATTAGGTAACAAGAGTATTCAAGTAAGATTTAACTTGAAGTTATCGCAGTAGTTGAGACTGTGTGCCACAACGAGATTAGAGTTAATCCTTAGGTTTACAAAGAGTTTTTTGTAAATGCTATTTTGGCCTAGTGATTTTAGTGAAAGTTTGGGAAAATCCTATGGAGTAGTAGGTCATGATTTTTCACCTTTTGAGCTAGGTATTTTTTACGTAAAAATATCTGTGTTCTTTAATTTTAGTATTTATTATTCAGCAAATAGTAGTGGTTGGAGCACCTAGAAGAGCCTGGTTCTTTTATAGTTTAGTTAAGCAAAAATTGTATACCACACAAATCACCCCCTCTTGTGTGGTATTGACGTATAAAAAATCACTTTCATACATCTTGCTCCATGTTTTGTCACAATTAATGGGTGTTAGAGGATTGCCAAGATAATTGACATGTATGTTACGGTTATCCTTTCTTTCTTTTGGTATGTTTTATACGATACAAATGAAACGAGCAAATGCATAAATTTCATAAATGACTCTATTCATAGAAGTATTAGAGATATTTATGTTCTTGAATTTCCATGTGTCCTAATATCCTATCATCTGTTCATGGGTCTCAGAAAAAAATATAAAAGTTGAAATGAGTTTGCTTTATGATATTACTCAATGGCAAAATGGTCTTAGGATAGTCTGAAAGATTTTATTAACGTACTTTTCATGCATTGCATTCATGTACATTGACCCATGAACAGATGGCATTATATACATATATATATGTATGTATATATATGTATATGGGATATGGGAAAGGTTATGGCATTATATACAAACCACCACTTGATCAGCTGGTATACGTTGATGATTTTGCCCACAGTGGCCAAGATGATATGATGGGATGCCCTCAGAGGCTGATGATGTTATGAAACATGTAGCTATGCACGACATGACATTCATATGCATATGCATGATACTATACTTATTTCATGATTTACAAAGTTATTCAGACTTATAGGTTGAGTTATGTACCCAATATTTCTTTCATATCTCTTATGTACTTATTTATGTTCCTTAAATACTCGATATATTATTCATACTGATGTCCATTTTGCCTGGGGACACTACGTTGCATGCCCGCAGGTCCCGATAGATAGGCCGAGAGCCCTTCAAGTATACTATCAGCTCAACGGAAGATGTTGGTGCACCCCATTTGCTTCGGAGTTGCTTGTTTGGTTAATATGAGTTAGATGTATATTTTTTGGTATGGCAGGAATATGTCCCGACCTTTATGAAAATTATATATTCTTAGAGACTTGTAGATATATGTCATGTATGTAAAAGATTGAATGGCCTTGTCGGTTGATGTTTAATATACGAGTGATCATTTTGGCCTTATAGGCCCGTACAACATATATATAAGTTTGTATTCCCTCATGCTTTACTCTAGTTCATTTACCTATGATAGAATGATATGAAAGATACGTTATGTTGGTACTCGATTGAGTAAGGTACCGGGTGCCCGTCGCGGCCCATCAGTTTGGGTCGTGACAAAGAATGTATCCCTTTTTCTCATTGCTAAACAATGCACTCCACCCTTGTAGGGCTTTTAGTGAAAGAAAGTCCATGGTGTTCCCAGTCATCAGCTTTGAACATTCACTATATATGAACCATTATTGACAGCGTCCTTTCTCTATTCCCTGTACAAGAGAATCAAGAGTTAGTTTTAGGAACCCAAACAAGCTTGGGTACCTTGTATTAAGCAAAAGGATGAATAAGAGCTCTTTTGGTCCATGCAGGGAACATGCTTTTTTATGTGTGGCAACTGGTCCCTTTTCAGTAGTTACCTTTTCAGCAGACACTTTGTTTTTCTGAACAGACTGGACCCTAGCTTGGCAATTTTCTTTGAAATGCCCATTTGTTCCCACAGTGGGTACACAACCAATTATCCGGTGTAGTAACATACTTGCTATAAGGGTTGTAAGAAGTTTTCTCCCTTTGAAACCCTATTCCCTGCCTGTTTCCACCATTATTAACATACATGGCAGTAATAGCTTCCGGGGACTAGGTCCACTTAAGAGACTTTTCATGACCTTTTTTGCTCTTTCCAGTTTTGCTTGGAGCTGCCTATTTTTCTCAAGTTCAGCACAAAAACTAGTTCTCACAGCATTTAACTTGTTTTCAAGCTTTATGTGTCTCTCACTAGCTACCTCTTTCCCTTTTTCAGAATTTCCAGGCCTATACACAAATCCGAGTTCCTCTATAGTTTCCCTTAAGTTTGCAACTACTATTAAGAGGTCATCATTTTCCTGCTAAATAATAGTCACTTTCACCACTAATGCATTCTTTTTTTTACTTAAATTCTCAATGGTTTCTTTCAAGTAAACTACTATAACCACCCGATCATGTATTTCGTGTTCTACACTAGTGATTTTCTCAGTTAGTACCTTCTTTCCATTTTTCAGATTATCTATAGTTTCCTTCAAATCAACCACACAAACTATCAAGTCATCTTTGGTTTGCTCAACATCTCCTAATTATATGGTCAAGGCATCCTTATCATCTACAAGACTATGATAGGCATCAATTAGTATATTGGCTAATTATATGAGTTTCTTAGGAGAGTAAGATTTTAGATTTCTCTGAACATCTCTGAAGTTCACCTCATCATTCTCATCATCTTCGTCATTGCCTGATTGAGCCATTAGAGAAAATATTGTATCATATTTATTTCCTTCACTTTCAACTGCCATCATGGAAGTATCACCTGCATCAGTTTCTTATTCAGAATCACTTCAGGAATCTCCCCATGCCACAAGAGATTGCTTCACAACATTGAGAGGAATTCTTTCTTTTGAATGGCTTGTCAGCAACCGAGTTCCTTTTGGATACTTTATCAAGGTTTTATTGGAAGTGTTCTTGCTTCAGGAGAGGAATATCTTTGATAAAGTGCCCAGGCTTTCCACACTTGTGACAAAGGTCATAATTCTTTGGTCTGCTCAAACTTCCTCTCTTTGGTATTCCTCCATCCTTCTAAAAATTTTTTGAAATCTTTTGGTTAGGTAAGCCATGTCACAGTCCTCCTCACTTGAGTCATTTTCTTCATCTTTGAATACCAGGTTCTTTTCCTTCTTTGCTTCTCTTCTTTCACTATCCTTCTTCTTTTTCATTTATAGGTTTTAAGATTTCCAGCTAGCTCATCTATAGTTAGGGCCTACAAATCCTTTGCTTTAGTAATGGCATTCATTTTGCTCTCCTATGAACTAGGCAGAACATTGAGAATTTTCTCACAAGCTTGTTCCTAGGAATAATTTCATCGAGCAAGTGTAGCTCATTTATGATGGAAGTGCATCTTGTGTGCATGTATTGAATTGATTCATCGTCCTTCATCCTGAAGAGCTCATACTCAATATTGAGCATATTAATCATAGATTTCTTTACTTGAGTGGTACCCTCATGTGTTGTTTGCAGAGCTTCCCATATTTCTTTGGCGGATTGACAAGATGAGATCCTGTTGTATTCATCAGGTCCTATGCCACACACCAAAATTTTCTTGGCACAAAAATTTTCTTCCACAGCTTTCATATCTGTATCACTTTACTCTTTTTTCTGGTCTTTGACGTTGTCACTAGAGGGTCTTTGACCTTCTTTTTTGGGACATAAGGAGCATCATATATAACATCCCACAACTTAGCATCTCCTGCCATGATAAAATCATATATTCTCGTCTTCCAGCACCCATAGTATTGCCTATTTAACCTGGGTGGTCTATACGTAGATTGACCTTCTTCAAAATTTGGTGGAGCCTCCATAAGGATCCTTCCTAGGTGTTAACCTTATAGAAAGAACCCGCTTTGATACCAATTGATAGAATCTATGAGTCCAACAAACTATATAGAGACCGGTCCTCTATAAGTTTCGACTAAGAATGATAATAAAATAATAAGTAAATTAGATAGGGAGTTTTCACTTAGAAAAATCCATGCTCAAGGAGATAAAAAACTACGACCTACACAGGTAGGATTTCAACTTCAGTATGAGAAACTTTAGATTACGACCTATGCAATCTAGGAATTAAAATCTTAATCGTTAAATAACTTATAATACAGATATTACAAGCAACTTTGCAATACACCTATTATAAAGAGTTCAACTCATGACTAAATTTAGTCATGATACAAACACTAAGGGTTTACAGTTTTATAAGGGGTTCCTAAACACGCTTCTAGATAAGCAAAGTAGGAATTACAATGAAGAACAATTAAAAAGTTAGAACTCAATTAAGGAAAACAAAATAATAGCTTTAGGAACTGGTCCGTAGTAGCGTTGTTCTTTTTTCGTGGTGCACTTGAGAATTGAATGCTTGATCAGTGAATGGTTGGTGTGCCTGAATGCTCAAGCAAATTCTCAGGTGTTAAAGTGATATTTTGTTGTAATGTTTTATGTTAATACAACATGGATGACAATACTTGAATGATGTAATCACTTGATAGGTCAAATAAGAAGTGATTACAGAGCCTGTGCTACACTATTTTTGTGTATAGAGCAGGCAGTCACTTTCTAGCTTTTGACAGTTGATTTCATACTACTTGTTAGGGAAAGACAAGGGTATCAGGTCCCTGTGTTGATATCTCTATCTTCTAAAGTCATAATAGTTCTCATTAGTTGGAATACATTGATTTGAGTTGTGTACCAAGTTAGCTAGGTTCCTTATCTGGTTCTTTGATAGTAATTTTGTTAGATCATCAAAACATAAAGCTAAAGCATTGTAAACCCATCAATGACTTTAGCTATTTATATACGCCCTAAATGGGAAGAAGATTTAGAAACTATTTACAAAATTATTTAGGAGTGTGCGAACGTGCCTTGCAAGGAACGTCCTCTAAATAAAGAGTTATTACTCTTTTGAAAATATTATTTCAAATAGTATTTCATAATAAGAAAACAAATTTTAAATTTTAAATGTATGTAGAATATATTAATTCAAAATAAATTGTTCTTTAATTTGCAATAAGTTCTTAAAGTAATTAATAAATGGAAGATCTAGTTAATTGCATATAAACAAAGAAAAATGGCAAAGACTTTTCAAATCAAAATCAAGAAAATTTAGGTACTGGTAAAAATGGAGTAGTATAGGTTTGATACTGAAATTAATTACTCATTTCTCTTAATACTGAAGAAAAAACAATCTGTTCACCATATACATTACTTCCAATTGGTTAAATAATTTTCTTTAAAGACTTGTATTTAGTACTCCTAGTGACTCATGTACTTGTGAGACCACTTGGGAATAGATTTACACAATATTTGGTTGTAGCCTTTATATGCATTTATGAGATTTTGCATTTTATCTTGATTATGATAATTTTAACTGTTAAACTGGTTTGTTCATTGTGGCTAATATTGGATTGCCTAGAAATCTATGTTAGGTATGATGACGATACCATGATTGGTAATTTGGGCCGTGATACTTGCGGGATTGGTTATGTAATGACCCGATCGACCGTTTTATGAAATTTTGTTCCGTTATCCCTTTTCATTGGTAATTTGGGTCGTGATTCATGCTTCACACTTGTGTGTTATTGCTTTTATGATTTGCAGGGTTGATTAGTTTTGTTTCAGGAAGCTTTCGGGTTGATTTGGACTCTTTATTCTTGACTTAGAGATTTAAATTTAAAAATATTGACCAAACTTTGACTTTTGTGAAAATGATACCGGAATAATATTTTTATGACTATGATAGATTCATATCGTGATTTCGGACTTGGGCGTATCTCTGTAAATGATTTTGAAAGTACGTAGGTTAACTTGTGTTGATTTGCCAAAATTTAGTAATTTTATGTTGAAAAGTTTGACCGTACATTAAATTTTAGCTATCGAGATCGGTATTTGATTTTAGAACTTGGAATAGGTCCGTTATGGTATTTAGAACTTGTCTACAAAATTTTGTATCATTTGGAGTTGATTTGATAGGAATTAGATGCTTAGTCGTAATTTTAGACGTTCTTGAAAGTTTCTTTGAAATTCTTGCATTTTAGAGTTCAATTCGTAATTGAAGATGTTAATTCTATGTTTTGAAGACACGATCAAGTTTGTATGATATTCTTAGACTTGGGTGAATGTTCGGTTTGGAGCCCCGAGTGTTCGAGTGAGTTTCAGACGCTTAGGGATGTGTTATTGGAAATCAAAATTGCTATTTATTTTGTAGGCCTCTGATCTTGCATTTGGGAGATTTTGGTTTGCATTTTCAAAGGTAAGCCAAGCCTTCTGGGTTGCATTTGCAAAGTGTACCTTGAAATGAGCTAGTTCGCATTTGCGATCGACCTGGTCACAGTTGAGAAGGTCCAGGGTTTGCAATTGCGAACTTTTCATAACAATTGTGATGATAGAAGAGATGGGAGGGTTTGAGAAACCTAAATCGGATTTGCAACATCTGTGATTGATCAAGTAGCTGAAAGGCGGGATTTTTGAGTTCATTATCTCATTTTTGAACCCTATACTTTGTAGGAGAAGATTTGAGAGGGAATTTTTATATACAAACCTTGGGTAAGTGATTTCAATCGATTTATAATCATATTCCATCAATATATATTAGATTTTAAAATTATAATCATGTGAATCAAAGTAGAAATTTATGAAACTTTGTCCGTTTTTTTTTTTGAAAAAAAAAAAATTGAGTTTTGAGTGTCAATTGGGAATCGAATTTTAAAACTAATCACACATATGAACTCATGGGTCATGAGTAGATGGAATCTACCATTGGATAGGTTGAACTTTATTGACTTTTTAGAAGAAGTGTAATAATCTTAACTTTATCTATTTCAATTGCATTCCCTAGCATTTTTTAATGATATTGAGTTGATTTTGGTTAGATTTGAGCCATGTGGAGGTGAATTCTATGGGTAAAGCTATTTTCGAGTATTGAATTGGCCTAATTGAGGAATGTGTCTGGCCTAACTTTGTTTGGGAGTACTGTTCCATAGAATTGGTATTGTTTGATTCAACTGTTCTAAGTGAAATCCGTGTATGCATGGTGGCGAGTGGGTGCCAGAATTTTACGTAGTATTTGACCGGTTTAGGCTAAGACTATTTTCATGCTTTAATTGAAATGCCTTATTATGTTCTAAATTCTCATAGTCAAATTATCCTAAATTGTGTTAGAATATTCTTATATGCCTTAGTTGATTTTCTTAGTATTTGTTTTACGTCCTACTGGCTATATTGCTCCCATACTTTAGTTGAACTTGTTGTCTCCTCTATATTTACATGCTATCTCTTCATTGTTATCATTGTTGGAGTAACTATTCATGTTATCCCTTTATTTGTTGATTTCCATTATTTGAGACTCATTATTGAATATTATGCCTTTCACTCTGAAGTTAGTCTTGTCTAATATTATCGTTATACATTATATCTCTCATTGTTTTGATATTTGGTGTTGAAGTTTTGGAAGTCATTATTACGTTAAGGCGATATTGGTTATTATTGAAACATCTATCTTATTGAGAAATTTTCATCCGTTCTTGTTGTTGATATTCTTTTATGCGTTGTGTTGGAGCCATGGGCTAGTGTTGTGGAAACATTGATATTGTTGTTGTTTAAAAGTTGTGATTTATGGGCACTTGTGATGTAAATTGTTATTGTGATATGATATTGACGTGCATGAGGCGGTATGAGGATTGGGTTGATGTGCATGCGGTGGTATAATGTGGAACTTATGCGCATGATTTCTTGTAGGAAAACTATGTGAAGCCAAGCGGCGTCATAAAGTTGGCTAAAGTGCGTATAGCTATTTCAGAATTTTTTTTTTTCAAAACCTACTTGCAAATGTAAGGATCACATGACGGTATAATTAAAGATTGTGATTGAAATTGAGAAATGAGACTACGATGCGATACTTCGTTTGTGATTCTTGATTATACGAGGTGGTACTTCGATTTGTTTTCACAATACATGAGGCAGTACCTTGTTGTGTTTCTTGATGTTTGTTTGATGTTGCAAAGTGTTGCGGAAGGAATATTTCTTGTTGCTTCATTCTTTTTATTCTAGCAGTTGTAGTCCGTACAATTTCATTGTAGCACTTTAGTTGCTTCTTTTAGTTATTTCTATTGCTAACTTCTAGTACTAGTTCTTGATTTTATCTTGTTATGTATAAGTTATTCTTAACTTTTCCTAACTTATTCGTATTACATTTTTTTACTTTCTATTTCATATATTACTATGTGCATTGACCTGAACTCATTACTTTTCTACTGAGGTTAGACTTGATACTTACTGGTACCTTTGTGGGGTACTCATATTATGCTTCTCTACATTTTTTGTGGAGATCCAAGTACGTCTGCTCGTGCTGGTCGATAGATATTTCCTGCTAGCTTCTTTTACTGGAGACTTCAAGGTATGCCTGCTCGGCATCCTCAGGCCTCAGAGTCACCTTCCTCGATTTTCATAATTATTGTATTTACTTTCGGACAGTGGTCTAGTAGTAATTTAGTTGCATTCGATAGATCTTATGACTTATTTCCACCAGTTCTGGGGTGTGTATTTGTGAGATTCAGTTTTCACGAGGTTTTATCTATTATTTAGTCATTTTTGGTAACTTGTTCTATATATCTATTAAGTTGTTTTTATTTGTTAGGCTTAACGAGTCGTAGAGACTAGGTGCCATCACGACATCCTCGGAGGGAAATTGGTGCCGTGATAATTTGGTATCAAAGCTCTAGGTTCATATGTGTTATGAGTTATAAGTAGGTTTAGTAGAGTCTTGCGGATAGATATGAAAATATCTGTACTTATCTTCCAGAGGCTATGAGGCTGTTAGGAAAACTTCACTTCCTTAATTCCTTATCGTGCAAAGTGGTTGATTTCAAAAACTAAATTTTTGCTTTTCTATTCTCTCAAATATAGTGAGGACACGTACCAAAGGATCAGATGATCAAACACCCCCGCCCCTTGCTAGAGAGACGAGAGGCCAGGGTTGGGGCAGAGATCGAGTACGGACACATAGTGCTGCTAAAGAACGTGCCTGAGATGCGATAGAGGAGCCACTAGTAGCTCTAATTGGGTTTCACACACTCGAGGTGCCTATTTACACCCTAGCACTTCAGAAGACCCTCACACAGTTCCTGAGCATGTTCAGTACCTTAGCTCAGGTGAGGTTGATCCCACTTGCACTATCCACATATCATGCTGGGGGAAGATCATAAACTCTCACGACCCATACCCTAGAGTAGTGAGTGCAGGTTGATAAGGTCCTATAGGTCATACCGGTATAGCCTATTGGTCTGGTTCAGGCCGCGGTTAGGCAAGCAACATCCGAGGAGGAGCAACATAGGCTCGAGAGTTTCAAGAAGTACCACCCTCCCACTTTCAGTGATTTGGCCTTAGAGGATGCACATGTTTTTCTAGAGAAGTATCTCCACATTCTCTGCACTATGAGAATTGTGGATATGAGGGTGTTGCTTTTACTACGTTCTAGCTAAAGAGAGCGGCATATCAGTGGTGGTGGGTGTACGTGGTGGGTTGCCTAGCTGAGGCATCTTCACTTATATTATATCGGTTTTTAGAGTTTTTCTTGAGAGATTTTGTTCCTCAAATCCTTTGAAATTCTTGGCGTGCAGAGTTTGAGCGGATGCGCCAGGGGCCTATGTCAGTGTCAGAGTATGCTGTCCAATTAAGTCATTTGTCCAGGCATGCACCTGCCTTGGATGCTATGCTCAAGGAGTGAGACCGTCGATTTATTGAGAGGCTTAAATAGAGTATTAGATAAGCATGGACAAGGAGTTGGAGCAAGATACTCCTTATCAGTAGTTGGTTGAGATTGCATAGAGATTGGAAGGTGTGAGAGATTATGATAGAGATGATAGGGTGGCCAAAAGGTCTCATGGAATGGGATTATTTAATAGTGGTCATGCTGCATCTTTAGCCCATCATGGTATGGGATATGTGAGCCTTCCAGTGTACTCAAAACTTCTAGTTTCTAGTAGTTCCTTGGTTGTTTTGAGACCTCAGGTTTCACACTTTGCTCCACCACTTTCTAGTACACCTCTTGCACGGTGTGCCTTCAGCGGCCAGTCCAGCCGGCTAGGTCCGAACCAGTTCTAGCCGCCACGTCCATAGAGAGCTTGTTTTGAGTGTGGTGATACCTATTATATGGTCAAAGATTGCCCTAGTCTCAGTAGGGTTGCACCTTCCCAGACTACTCAGGCTCCACAGATCCAGTCAAGTCCGCAGACTTTTTAGGCCACGATATTTGCCTTAGTAGCTGCTCCACCCACACAATCAGCTAGGGGTGGGGGACGACCGGGTAGAGATCTCCATAGAGGGGAGGCCTAGCCAGATTCTATGCTCTTTCGAGTAGGACAATGGCAGTTGCTTCAGACTTAGCCATTACTAATATGGTTCTAGTTTTTCATAAAGATGCATCAGTCTTATTTGATCCGGGATCTACTTATTCATATGTGTCATCTTAGTTTGCTTTGTATTTTGGATATATCATGTGATTCCTTAAGTTCTCCTATTTATGTGTCTACACCCGCGGGAGGTTCTATTGTTGCGAAGCATGTGTATTGCTCGTGTCTAGTGGTTATTGGTGGTTTTGTGACAAAGGTTGATATGTTGTTACTGAGTATGGTAGACCTTGATGTTATCTGTGGCATGGATTGGTTGTCGCCTTATCATGCTATTCATGATTGTCGTGCTAGGACTGTGACCTAGCTATGCTTGGATTACCATAGTTAATGTTGAGGGATGAATTAGATTATGTTCCTAGTAAGGTTGTATCATTTCTAAAGACTCAACGGATGGTTAAGAAGGGGTGTAATGCTTATCTAACCTTTTTGCGGGATAGCAGTGCTGATACTCCTATCGTTGAGTCAGTTCTGGTAGTGAGAGACATTTCTTATGTATTTCCTGCATATCTTCCAGGCATACCGCCCGATAGAGATATCGATTTTTGTATTGACTTGTTGCCAGGTGATCAACCCATTTCTATTCCACCATATCATATGGCCCAAGCGGAGCTGAAGGAGTTAAAAGAGTAGTTGCAAGAGCTATTTGTTAAGGGATTCATTCGGCCAAGTGTGTTAGTGTGGGGCACTTCGATCTTGTTTGTGAAGAAGAAGGATGGTTCTGTGCGCATGTGCATTGATTATCATCAGTTGAACAAGGTTACAATGAAGAACAAGTATCCATTGATATGAATTGTTGACCTATTTAATCAGCTACTGGGTGCCAGAGTGTTCTCCAAGATTGATTTCTAGTTAGTTATTCATCACTTGATGATTTGGGATCCGGATAATCCGTAGACTACCTTTAGGATTAGGTATGATCACTATGAGTTCCTCGTGATATCCTTTGGGCTAACTAATGCTCCATTAAAATTTATGCAAATGATGAACAGTGTATTCCATCCTTATCTGGATTTATTTTTCATTATGTTTATTGACGATATCTTGCTGTACTCATACCGTCGGGAAGATCATAAGCAGCATTTGAGGATCGTGCTCTAGACATTGAGGGAGAAGAAGTTATATTCAAAGTTATCAAAGTGTGAATTCTGGCTTGATTCAATGGCATTTTTGGGTCATGTGGTGTTGAGTGAGGGGATCAAGGTAGATCCGAAGAAGATTGAGGTAGTGCAGAGTTGGCCAAACCATCTTAAGCTACTAAGATCCAGAGTTTCCTTGTTTTGGATAGGTATTATCGTCTTTTTGTAAAGGGATCCTTATATATTGCTACACCTATGACCAGATTGACCCAAAAGGCTGCTCCTTTCATATGGACCGAGGAGTGTGAGGTGAGCTTTCAAAATTTCACGACTGCTTTGACCACAATCCTAGTATTGGTATTGCCTATGTGCTCGGGGTCTTATACTGTGTATTATGATGCGACACGTGTTGGACTTGCTACAGTGTTAATGTAGGATGGTAGGGTTATTTCCAACGCATCTCAATAACTGAAGACTTATAAGAAGAATTATCCAGTAAATAATTTTGAGTTGGCAGCCATTGATCATGCATTGAAGATCCGGTAGCATTATTTGTATGATGTTCTTTGTGAGGTCTTTACCGACTAGTCTACCACATCTGTTAAGATATAAGGATCTTAAATTTCAGCAATGGAGGTGGTTAGAGTTACTTAACGACTATTATATCACCATTCTATTTCATGCAGACAAGGCCAATGTGGTGGCCGATGACTTGAGTCGAATGGTGAAGAGTTTAGGCAGTTTAGCATATTTACCGGTAGCAAAGAGACATTAGCATTAGAGGTTTAGGCCTTAGCCAACTAGTTTGTTAGGCTAGATATTTCAGATCCTTGTCGAGTTCTTGCCAGCGTGGTTTCTCGGTCTTCTTTATATGACTGTTTTAGAGAGTGTCAGTATGATGACCCCATATACTTGTCTTCAAGGACACGGTTCATCATGGCGATGCCAAGGAGGTTACTATTGGGAGTTACGCTGTGTTGCAGATGTAGGGTCAATTATGTGTGACCAATGTAGATGGTTTGCATGATTTTTTTCTTTAGGATTTTCATGATTTTTTTCTTTAGGAGGCCCACAGTTTGTGGTAATCCATTCATCCAGGTGCTGATAAGATGTATTGAGGACTTGAGGCAACACTATTGGTGGATGAGGATCACGAAGGACATAGTAGAGTATGTAGCTCGATGCCTAAATTTTTAGAAGCTGAAATATGAGCATCATCGACCAGCTGGTTTGCTTCAACAACTTGCATTTCTTTGTGGAAATGGGAGTGTATCATGATGGAGTTCGTTGTTGGGCTCCCACGAACTCAGAGGAATTTTAATATAGTATGGGTGATTATGGATAGGTTGACCAAGTCACCTCATTTCATTCCTCTAGTGACTACCTATTCTTCAGGGCAGCTGGCTTAGGTTAATATCCACGAGATTACTTGACTTCATGGCATAGAGGTATCTATCATCTCTGATCGGGATACGAAGTTTAAAGCATTTTATGAAAGGTTGAACAACGTGAGCTAGGCACATGGGTTGAGTTTAGCAAAACATTTCATCCTCAGACGGACATACAACCCGACCACACTATTTAGATATTGGAGGATATGCATCGTGCATGTGTTATGGATTTCGGGGGCACTTTGGATTTTTTCTTGCTATTCATAGAGTTTTCATACAACAACAACTACCAGTTGAGTATCCATATGGATATGTATTAAGCTCTATATGGGAGATAGTGTCATTCTCTAGTTGGGTGGTTTGAGCCGGGAGAGGCTAAGTTATTAGGCACGGATCTTGTTCGAGATGCTTTGGAGAAGGTCAAGATGATCTAGGATCGGGTTCATATAGTCCAATCCAAATGAAAGAGCTATGCAGATCGGATGGTTCGCAATGTTTCATTCTTGGTTGGAGAGCAATTCTTGCTCCGTGTTTCACCAATGAAGGGTGTGATAAGGTTCAGGAAGAAGGTAAAGTGGAGCCTTAGGTATATCAGACCTTTTGAGATCCTTGAAAATGTTGGAGATATGCCTTACAAGCTTGCCTTGCCACCTAGTTTATCTGTGGTTCATCCGGTGTTCCATGTCTCTATGTTCTGGAAGGATTATGGTGATCCTTGTCATGTTCTAGACTTCATCACAATCTCTTAGGATGAGGATTTGACTTACAATGAGGAGCCCATGGAAATCATGGACCGACAGGTCCGGAAGTTGAGATCAAACGATATTACTTTAGTGAAGGTTCAATAGAGGGGTCATCCGGTTGAGGGCAGCCTGGGAGATCGAGCATGACATACGGAGTCATTATCCTCATCTATTCACCACTTCAGGTATGTCCTTATGAACAGTTGAGGACAAATGTTTGTTTTAAGAAGGGGAAAATGTAACAACCTGATCAGTCGTTTTATGAAATTTCACCATATTATCCCCTTCATGCTTCAACTTGTGTTATTTGTTTACCGTAAAAATGGTAATGACAATTAATTTTATTAATGAGACTCTAAAAATACGTGATATATTTTTATCCTAGTTGTTTAAGCAGTTGATGCTAGATGTATGACTCTAATGAATGAAATGGGGACTAAAATAAAGTTATAATCAAACCAAGGTGCTGGTTATTCGAGCCGGGCTAACCATCGAGAGACCTCGAGGTCGATGTCTGGGCTTAGGCTCGAGCTATTGGGGATAGCCGGGAAGGGACTAATAGTTAAAATATAGTTGATGGGTGCTCTTCATGGCTAATGATGAGCAATAAATGTAGAACAAATATGAAGATAATACAACAGGGCGACGATCTCGAGCGAGTAACTTAAAGAGAAAAGAGAGAGTTATTATTTCATGTAGAATAGTTGGAGCAACATTAGGTTCCTTACAAATGGTGAGGATCCCCTTTATATAGGATGGGAATCCTATCATAGTACAAAATATATTAATTATAAAGGCATGGAGATGAGATGGCTAGACGTGATGCCTTGATACATGCTCTAGGTAGGACGGCTTTGTCAGACTTAGCCGTGGGCCATTGGAATTCCCCGTTTTTCTCTAGCTTCAACCTATATACTCTTTAAGTTGGACCTCGACGAGCTCCGAGAGAGGGAACTTGGTCACAACTTCGCGTCCTCAGGGTCTCAAGATGTTCTTCTGAAATGACTCGGTAGCAAGAAATTAGACCCTCTGATTTCACTGCATACAAATAGTCTCTGTGTTTCTCAGAATGAAGCAATGGGAAATGATTATGATACCTGACTCATCGGGCTTCCCTTGATGATGTCATACTAATGATGCAACCGATGGGGAGAGCTTTTACGAACGTTGGGATATCACATGGACTTGTGTTTGATACTTGCCTTATTATTGTATCTTCTTTTGCACTTCAAGGATTTTGAATGTTTACCTTTGTTGACGATCACCGATATCTAACCCAGGTGCAAGCATTCTTCTCAGTCTTTGGCCGATTGAAATGGCTCCTTTCCGAGCCCATCTTTATTCCTCGGACCAAGCCTGATTTGGTCCAACGGACTCGGGCCGTCAGGACCCTCGAGTTGTATGGGATAGCAAGTCGAGTTTTTAAAATTTTAAGAGCAGTATCTGAGTGAGAGTCATCTTCTTGCACTTGGAGATTTGCTTTGAACTTGATGTAGATGATATTTTAGGCATTGTAGGTATGCCTCCACAAAGGGGTTTCCCATATTTAGGCAATATCTTGAGCCCTGGTAGGCGGATCTCGAAGTGCTTCTTTTCCTTCTTGAGAGGAAAACTGCGAGATCGGGTACCACCTCGAACTATATAATGGCGCTGAAGAATTTGTGATGCCGAACTTCTTTTTGATGGAGGTCCTCGAGGTCGGGTACCACCTCAGGACTGGAGCTCCCGGGTCCTATCTTGTTGATGGGGTCCTCGAGGTTGGGTACCACCTCAAATAATTAAGAGTTTAAGCACACCCGGAATGGCTATAAGTAGTTCAATCCTATCCCTAGGTAGAATCTATAAAATGAGGGTTAACGACTCAAGTTCTTGTTAATTAATCTTTTTCAACCCCAAATTATCTTTTCAAAAATTAATTCAGAGTTAATGAGTGAGTCCTAGGGTTAGCTAATCCCTTTAGAAACATTAAAGAACAAGAATAATTAAAGTAACAACAACTCACTTCATAAATAAATAAAAATCATTCAATACATAAGCACAACAAGGTATTTAATCCACACTTTAAACATGAATATTTTCATAAACAAGATTCAAGTGTTGAATAAAATATTACACACTTAGATATACAATACAAAACACGGAAATGAAGAAATTCTCAACCAAAAGCTTTAATTTTCGAGACCAAAGTGTGTTTTCTCTAACCCTAAGAACTGAAAATAAGCCAAAAGACCTGCCAAAGAGTCTTTACAAATGAGGCTAGTCGGGTATTAAATGGTTTGGGGATCAAAAATATGAAATCCCATTTCTGCCCAGATTTGGCCACATTTACTTCAACGCTATCACATGCAAATGATTACGATAGCATGCAAACAATTGCGATCGCGTAGAGTCACATTCAGACCTTCTACGATCGCGGTCCACCCTTTGCGGTCACGTAGTACTAGCTTTGAGTCTTATGTGATCGTTGACCAAAGGTTACGGTCACATAGCACATCATAGGCTGGTGCCCAGTTTCTCAAGTGTGATCGCGTAAATAGCATTACGATTCCAAACCATATTTTCACAAACTAGTGCGATCGCGTTCTAAACTTCACGATCGCGAAAAGTAATTTCCCAGCAGTCATTTTTCATCGTCTTGGTACAATTTGACTTGATTTCTTCCATTTCTTCTCCAAATCACATGACACTTAAAAATTGCCAATAAACCTCACAAAATGTCCTAGTTTCCTACCAAAATTATGCAAAAGTTTAAATATTAAGAGGAGATAAGTTGATAAAATACCAACTTATCAAACCCCGAAACTTAAACTATTGCTTGCCCTCAAGAAAGTCAAAAACTAAGAACATCCTTCAATCAAATCAGCATTTACGCTCAATGGCAAACCAAATATCATTCCAAGTAAAAAAGGACCACTTTAAGCACAATCTAGTGACTTCGGTTGGTACCAACAATTAATCTAAGGCATATGAATCACCAATTTTCACACATTTTATTTCCAATCAAGTGCTCAAACATTAAATTAATCAAAGTAGCAACTAAGTCATGACACTAAAGATTCAAAATTTGCCTCTCCATCCTATTTATTTTCCTTCGCTCATTCCTCCCAATTGAAAATGGGATTAAATTCACAACTCGAATTTCATGTTCCCTCACACTTTAAGAGAGAATCCAAAAGTCACAAATTTTATTTCACTACATCAATGGGATGACAAAAGGAGACGATCAACTCTCTCTCTGCCAATGATATTCAAATGCACACAAATAGTACCATAAGCTTGCCCTTCATGTATTTCTCCACTAATGTAGACATACTTGGTTCAAAATCAATTAGGACTTAAAGGGTTGTGGTTTAGGCTTTTGGTTAAGGTAAAACCTCCCTAAGCACTACACTTGTTTCACAATGAAAGTCCACTTCCTTCAAGAAATTTTCCACCCTTTCTTCTCTTTTTTTTGTATCACATAGTCTACCATTTATTCATACTTTCTTTTCTTTTTTTTACAACACTTTTCACTTTTTGAGAAGCCTCCATATCACAACTTTTCCAATCTCCACCACCCAAACATAGGATTTTAGCCTATTTTCATACTTTACATTACTTAGGGAGGTGCGGTGACACAAAAGTGGCTTGTAACATGGTTGACATAGAAAAAGTTAGAAGGCTCAAGAGGGTTGACTAGGGAAATATGCACGGGTAGGAATTTTAGGCATAATAATGGTACAAGGAAGGCCTAATATAATTTTTCAAACCAAGTTAATCTAGGATTTCGCCTTGAAGCACATTCCAGGCAAGTTCTAGACCACAAATGATGCAAAAAAAACTTTCACAATTCAAACTCACCACACATGGCACATGAAAACTAAAATGGAATACAAATCCAAAATCCAAAATCCAATTGGAACCAATAAATCTCAAGGAAGTCACAAAAATATAGCCTAAGAAGCTATTTAGTGAATCAAAGAGCGAAAATTAGAATCTAAAAGTCACAACAAGAATCTTAATTTAATCATTCAATTTCATTATTTTTTTTCTTTTTGACTCAAAAACTTCATATGCCAAATTTTAAATTATATTGGTACCAAACAAGTCACACGTTGGCTTATGGCCACATGATTACACCTCAAAAACCAATTTATTCACAACTAGCTACTAAACTAACTACTACATATATATATATATACACACACACATATATACACACACACTTTTTTTAAAAAAAAAACTAAAGACTAATCCCTAGGTGTCACGCCATCCATCATTGGGAAAATTCACCTAGTTCAACACAACTAAATTCCTTGGAAAAGAACCGCGGTAGAAAGAAAAACCAAGTAATTACCGTATACTGCTAAAAAAAAGTTGACCAAAAATTTAAACACAAAAATTATAAAACCAAATAAACAACAAGAAAAATAGAAACTAACAAGGATTTACTAATAAACGAACAATATTACCAATCTACACAAGTTCACAACCACCCAAAAACAACAACTTCATGTTCCACAAAACAACACTTACATATTCCACACATAATCATCATATATGAGCTACCCACAATCGAAAATATTGCATTGTCCCCAATGCAATTATACAAAAACAAGCCAAAATGAAATAGGTGCTCCCTGAATGGCATCACTCGTCACTAGAGGTACTAGGAGCTTCAAGCTCAAAGTCATCATCCTCACCCTCGTCCGGTCCACAGAACTTCCGCAAAGTGTTCATGATCTTGTTGAGGAACTTGCTTTTCTTCTTTTCATGTTCCCTTTGCTTCCACTGCCTTCTTTTAATTTTTCCTAACTTGGACTTGATGGCCTGTTGCTCCTTAGCAAGGTCGGACAAGGTTGGAAGCTTTCCTGGGCCAGCTGGACCTGCAGAGGTGCTCTCTTCGAATGCTCCAGAAGGAAAACCAGCTACAAGCTGGCGTACTTGTGTTTCTATGCCATAGACCTGCCTAGAGATATACCTAAGAGTAAGAGGTCCCTGCTCAAGTGGTGCGATAGCTGTGGAAGTCCCAGTGGCATTTGCAAGAGTGTCAGGTATCTCAGTGATGTTGTATGTGAACTGGCCAAAGGATGGAGATGCTACATCAATCTTCCTTTTCTTCGGTGCAGCTCCTGCTCCCTTTCTCAGCAGTGGGCGGATGAGCTTCACTAGGCTCTTTTCCTTTTCTGTAGGCTTGGGCTCCACCCCTACATTATAGCATAATTGGATGATTAGGGATGGGAAGAATAACCTTTTGGTCCGTTCTGCTACCACTTCTTCTATCTCATCAGCAATGAGTTTCCGTACGTTCACTGGCCTGTCCTTCATGATAGCACAAATCATGCATGCCTTCTCAAGTGTCACCTCTATCTCATTCTTTGAAGGCATGATGAGAGCATAGATGATGAAGAGCCAAGTCTTGGCCTCCGCAGTGAATTCTGAAGACTCGATCCTGGTGTGATTCTTTATCCAATTTGGCACCTGTCCACCATGCAAATGAGTGATGAACCACTAGGTACCCAACTCCTGAGCTCGTTCCCTGTACACTTGATTGTTGGCATTCGGGAGATTGTAGCGTGCATTGATTATCTCCGGACTAAAATGGACTTCTTTGCCTCTGACAGCAGCCATCAACTCATTATTGAAGTTCGTCTCTACAACATTTGAATAGAATTCTCTTATGACTTCATAGTTAGCTGGCCCGGGCTCTTCTACAAAGCAAACCCATCCACTTGTGACTAATCTCCCATGGAACTTTTCAAGCCCCCGTAAAAATTTTTGTGCTCAAAACCTAGTAGCTCGTAATTCCAAGGTCCAAATATGTGTTAGGAATGTGTGGAATTCTTCGCGGCGAGATTTCTCGCCACGCTTCGGACCCTTTTAACTAATTTTGCACTTAAAATCAAAAGAATCAAAATTTTCCAAAAAATTTCCGTTATGCGGTCCAGAATGCGATCGCAGATCAGCTATGCGGACAACATTTTTGCCGAAGAGTGAAGCAGAAGATTGCCAAAATTGATGTTGAAAACGCAATCCTATATACGATCGCATAATCAATATGCGGACCGCATAATCATCGCATAAATTCCTCAAGAATTTGTGAAGGTCAATTCTGCGGTGCAAAATGCGACCGCATAGCAGGAATGCAGACTGCTTTCCTGTCACAGACCCAAGCAGACCCTTTAGAGTTTTGGGTGCATTTCTGCGGTCCATTATGCGGACCGCATTTCAATTCTGCAATCGCAAAATGAGACCGCATATCTTGCTCGGCTCCTATTTTTTTAAATTTTAAAACCCGAACGCTTTTAATAAAGCACCCAACCCCTCATTTTAATGATCTTCCTGAACAAAATAAGAGAGAGGAAGAGAGGGTCTTGAGAGAGAATGTCATCTTCTCCAAAATTTGATTCTTCAAAACTATCCGGGCCGGAAAATTTCAAGCGTTTCTTCATCCCCCCTTTTTCTTGCAGGTAAAATCAATAACCCTTTTCATTGAATTTTAGGTTTAAACCAGGGGGGAGTCTCATGCATTGTTCCTTGAAAATAATGGTTGAAATCATACATGCATGTTTATTAAAACCTAAAATCTAGTAGGAGAAATCAGGTGGGAGTAAAAACTTGTGCAAGGAAGGGGTTAATAACCTAAATATTTTTGGCTAGTGATTTTGGACCTTGAATTCAAAGTTAAGTGTATTAATTTGTGCACTATATTGACAGTACTAGTTTTTTGGTGAATTGGAAGTAGAAATTATAAAGGAATTCAGCTCTAGGTATGTATGGTTAACTTTAACCTTTGTAAAATCGCCTTGTTTGGTGTCCAAATACTTGGTATGTGATATCTTCATGGATTAGTTGTGAAATTAAACTCTTGTGAGTAGTATGTGTTATCTTGTGGGAACCATTTGTGAATTCATGTAAATATTGTGCCTTAAACGTTGTTGGTTAGGACGTCTGATATGATTTTGCAAGTAAATGGCAATAAACCAATTGTGATTGCGAATGTGTTATGTGGTAAAAACTGTGGAATAAATGCTGGAAAGGAATCAAAATTGTGGAATTGGAATAACTGTGGTAACATCCTTGGTGGCTAGTCGAGGAAATTATTGTTGTGATTTAAATGCTACAACGGGCTATTGAAAAAAAAAGGGAGATAGAAATGGCATTTGATAGTCATATGAACCCTTTGTGAGTTGTGCTGATGTTCCTTGAGATGTGTAGCTGTTGTTATTGGGATTGACGTTGTTGTTCTTGAAACTTGTTGTTATCCTTATAGATTGTTATTGTTTTGGTATTGTTTGTGAATTGTGATTGCTCGGTGGGATCGGGTTGCGCGCCGCAACATGAAGTAGTAAGGTGTAGGTTTTGGTGATAAGGGTGGCCGAGATAATAAGGGTGAAAAGTGATCGATATCACTATTGAAACGAAATATGAGAAAATTGTGAAATTGATAATGTGGAAATGATGATGGGGAAAAGGGGAGATTGTCAACTTGTTTGCCTTGATTGTTTTCCTTGAGTTTATTCAATTGCCTATTACTTGTGTATGGTTTGAGGTTACTCAGGGTAAACTTTGTTAAACATACCGGTGAAATTCAAATATACTGACGCCCCTTTTTCCAGGGGCGCTACATTCGTGCTATGATTGTAGGTGGATCCATAGCAGGTACTCCAGTCCACCGGCCGTAGCTTTTCATCCCTTCCCGTCTGCTGAATCGGTGAGCCCCTTTCCTTTCGAGGCCCTGCGTGGCTCATGCCGCCTCTGTTTTGGATCCTGTTTTGATATTTGCATAAGGTATAGTCGGAGCCCTTTTACAGGCAAGTCCTATATCATCCCTTTTTTCATGTTTAAAGGCTCCGTAGACAGTAAATGTGGGTTGCGAACTTATGTAAATATGTATTTTGTATATTGGGCGATGAAAGTTGTAAACCTCATTAAGTGACTATGTATGTTTTGTAAAAATGGTGTTTTAATTATAAGTGACTATTTCCTTTGATTAATGGATAATGAAAATATGGGGTACGCGTGGGATAGGAAAGGCACCCTGGTCCGCTTGACTGGGGATACTCGGTCGAGCGCCGGTCATGTCCCATGAATTCGGGGCGTGACAAACTTGGTATCAGAGCCTCAAGTTTTAAAAGAGTCCTAGGATGTCTCGAAGCCGTGCCTAGTAGAGTCCTTCTTATCGTTGTGAAGTCGACCACATCTATAAGTAATGGGCTATGCGGCCATTTAGGAAACTATTCTCTTATTTGGTATTCCATATCGTACGGTGAAGTGGAAAGTGGAAGTATCTATGTCTTACTTATCCTCTGTTCCGAATTTTTCAGAAATGGCACCTAAGAAGAAAGCTAGACTCAGCCTTGGGACCGACACCACCCCAAGTGTGGCCATGAATCATGTACCTGATGCCGCGGGCGAGAGTGACTCCCCGCCCTTGAATTTGCCTGGCCCATCCATTCCAGATCCCAGCATTCCTATTCCAGATGCGGCAGAGGGTGCCACCATCCCTCTTGCCGATACTCCTAATCCTGATACTATTCCAGCTTCTGGTCCCGAGGTTTCTGATGGAGACTTTATAGGAGCCATTCGTATGTTGACCCAGTTAGTGGACACTCAGGCCCAGAGATCCCAGGGTGCCCCTGCATCCTCTAGCGGATAGGGAGATTCATCCGATTCTAGAGTTAACCAGCATTTGCAGCTAGCCCCTACAGAGTTCTCAGGCACAGACCCAGAGGCCGATCCGCAGGAATTCCTTGATAAAATGTATAAGACCCTTCGAGTAATGAAATCTTTAGAGACAGAGGGAGTTAACTTGGCATTATACAGGTTGAAGGGAGTAGCGTATTCATGGGTCGAGATGTGGGAGGACTCCCATGGGGAGGGAGGACCCCGGCCAGATGGGATGAGTTTGGAGATGCGTTCATGGACCGGTTCTTGCCTGCTGATACAATAGCAGCCCCTGCCACTGAGTTTGAGACCCTCAAGCAGGGCAGTATGAGTGTTTGGGAGTATCACATGGAGTTCGTAAGATTGTCTAAGTATGCTCCTCAGTTAGTGCCGACCATGGCAGCTAGAGTTCGGCGATTTGTTCAGGGTCTTAGTCCCTTGGTGGTGAATGAGGCTGCTACAACGGCCTTACACTCGGACATGAACTATAGAAAGATTGAAGGATTTGCTCAGGCCACAGAGGCTAGGAAATTGAAGATTCGGGCGGAAAGGGAGAATAGCAGCAGGGCCCGATCAGCGGGCCACCCAGGGAGATCAGCTCAGGGGAGAGGGTCATCAGGGCTGTCCCAGTCTTATGCTCAGTCCTCAGCGAGTGCACCACTATCTCTGCACAGTTACCAGCAGAGCATCCGCATGAGACCAGGTTCAGATAGTAGGAGGCCCCATCAGTCCGGTCGTTCGGGAGGGAGATCACAGCAATAGGGGAGGGTTCCATGCCCCAAGTGTGGGACGTTCCATACAGAGACTTGCTATTTGGATATCCTGGTATGTTATAGGTGCGGGTGGAGAGGTCACATCCAGCGGGACTACCATATGCCCAGTCAGGGTATGGGTAGGGGATCTGCCCAGTCATTCGGATCTTCAATTGATACATTATCCGTGCATCCTCCAGCTCCAGTAGGGCATGGTGCAGTTAGGGGTGGAGCTCGTGGTAGGGGTGGACCTAGCCGGTTCTATGCTTTGAGTGGTCGCCAGAGTGCTGAGGCTTCTCCAGATGTTGTTACAGGTATCTTGTCTGTTCAGGCCATTGATTTCTATGCTCTTATTGATCCGGGGTCCTCTTTGTCTTATGTCACCCCATTCATTGCTTGAAGTTTTGGGACAGAACCCAAACAGCTTCATGAGCCATTCTTTGTATCGAATCCGGTGGGCAATTCTATTACAGCCTCGCGAGTTTATAGGAATTATGTCATCACAGTGTGTGGTCGCATTACCACGGCCGACCTTATTGAGTTGGGAATGGTAGATTTTGATGTAATCATGGGAATAGACTGGCTTTATTCGTTCTTTGCTAAACTTGACTGCCGAAAGAGAGTCATGAGACTCGAGTTCCCCAATGAGCCGGTTACCGAGTGGAAGGGGAATGCTGTGGTGCCGAAGGGTAGGTTTATTTCCTACCTTAAGGCTTCAAAGATGATTAAAAAGGGATGTATCTATCATTTGGTCCAGGTGGCGGATACCACATCAGAAGTGTCTGTCCTCGAGTCCGTGCTAGTTGTGAACGAGTTTCCTAAAGTGTTTCCAGATGAGCTTCCAGGAATTCCACCAGATAGGGATATTGATTTCAGGATTAATGTATTGCTAAATACTCAGCCAATATCTATTCCTCCATACAGGATGGCGCCAGCAGAGTTAAAGGAGCAGCTGAAGGATTTATTAGAGAAGGGGTTCATACGACCGAGTGTATCACCGTGGGGTGCTCCAGTTCTCTTTGTCAGAAAGAAGGATGGGTCGCTTCGGATTTGCATTGATTATCGGTAGCTTAACAAAGTCACAATAAAAAATAATTGTCCTTTGCCTCGGATAGATGATTTGTTTAACCAATTGCAAGGTGCAAGATTCTTTTCCAAAATTGATCTATGGTCAGGATATCACCAATTGAAGATTAGGGAGAAAGATATTCGCAAGACCGCTTTCAGAACTCACTATGGTCACTTTGAATTCTTGGTTACATTTTTTGGGCTAACCAATGCCCCGGCAGCTTTTATGGATCTTATGAATCGGGTCTTCAAGCCATTTCTAGACTCCTTCGTAATTGTTTTCATTGACGATATCCTTGTTTATTCGCGAAGCAGGGAGGATCATGCCTATCACCTCAGGGCAGTTTTGCAGAATCTTCATCAGCACCGGTTGTACTCTACATTCTCAAAATGTGAATTTTGGTTGGAGTTCGTCACTTTTCCGGGTCATGTTGTTTCCAGTGAGGGGATTCAGGTGGACCATCAGAAGATTGCAGCGGTGAAGGATTGGCCTAGACCCACGACCCCGACGCGGGTTCGTAGCTTCTTGGGTTTAGTCGTGTACTATCGAAGGTTTGTGGAGGGATTCTCTACCCTCGCCTCCCCATTGACTAAATTGACGCAGAAAGCATTTAAGTTCCAATGGTCCGACGCTTGTGAGAAAAGTTTTTAGGAATTGAAGTCAAGGTTGACCTCGGCACCGATATTGGCCTTGCCGGAAGTCACGAAAGAATTTATGGTCTATTGCGATACTTCCAGGGTCGGTTTGGGGTTTGTATTGATGCAGCATGGGAAGGTTATAGTGTATGCTTCAAGGCAACTCAAGAATCACGAGAAGAATTACCCGACGCATGATTTGGAGCTTGCAGCAGTTGTATTTGCCTTTAAAATATGGCTGCACTATCTTTATGGGGTCCATGTGGATGTGTTCTCGACCACAAGAGTCTCCAATATTTGTTCAAATAGACGGAGTTAAATTTGAGGCAGCGGCGGTGGTTAGAATTTCTTAAAGATTATGATATGAACATCTTATACCATCCGGGAAAGGCGAAACGGAATGTCGGACCGTATCGGATCGCTCAGCGGATAGGGCAAGTTGCTTATAAGCTGGAGTTGCCCCCTGAAATTTCCCTAGTGCACCCGGTGTTCCATGTGTCTATGTTAAGGAAAGTGGTTGGAGATCTGTCCACCATCGCGCTAGTAGAAGACATCAAGGTTACTGAAGAGTTATCATATGAAGAAATTCCGGTTGCTTTCCTTGAGAGACAAGTCCATAAGCGAAACAAGGAAATTGCTTCAGTTAAAGTGTTGTGGCAAAATCAACAAGTCGAAGAAGCCACTTGGGAAGCGGAGAAGAAAATGAAAGAGAAATATCCCCATCTGTTTGATCAAGTTTAGAAGAAATTATGTGATCTTTCTATCTCTAAAACAACTATCATTGTGTCTGAGTTGTTTCCTTCCTAATACTAGTGAAGTTCCTCTAGTTGTGCAAGACTTATAGGTGGTGTGATCGTTTTAAGTCATGTGAACATCTCTTTGGTAAATGAAAGTTTGACAAAGACTCTTGTGATAAGTAATCAATTAGTGGTTGTATTAGTTGGTAACAAATTACTTGTATACATGTAGTACGTTGAAATGGTTGGATTACGTTAAACTCATTGAGATAACTGATTCATAAGAAAAACGTATCAAGTGATAAAATGTGTGCAATTATTAAGGTAGGAAATTGTATGACAGTTGTAGGGATAGTTGTAATCCTGTTATAGTGTTTGAAAATAGGTTGCGGGGGCTCTCTGACAGGTAGATATGTCCATAATACAAAGGAAACTCTCGCAAAAATTTTCTAACAATATGGGAGCTAGCAAAAATTTTGAGAGTCTGTATATCATGGTTTTCAAACCAATAGATTTCCAAAAAAAATCCTCATTCGAGGACGAATGATTTTAAGTGGGGGAGGATGTAAGGCCCATAAAAATTTTTGTGCTCAAAACCTAGTAGCTCGTAATGCCAAGGTCCGAATATGTGTTAGGATGTCAGAATATGCCCCGAATCATTATGCGATCGCATATAAGTGATTTGCACTTAAAATCAAAATAATCAAAATTTTCCAAAATTTTTTCATTTTGCGGTCCAGAATGCGGTCGCAGATCAGATATGCGGACCGCATTTCTGCCGTAGAGTGAAGCAGAAGACTGCCAAAATGGATGTTGAAAATGCGATCCTATATGCGATCGCATAATCAATATGCGGACCGTATAATCGTCGCATAAATTCCTCAAGGATTTGGTGAGGTCAATTCTGCGGTGCAAAATGCGACCGCATAACACGAATGCGGACCGCTTTCCTGTCGCAGACCCAAGACGACCCTTCAAAGTTTTGGGTGCATTTCTGCGGTCCATTCTGCGAACCGCATTTCAATTCTGCGATCGTAGATCTTACTCAGGCTCCTATTTTTCTAAATTTTAAAATCGAGCCCTTTTCATAAAGCACCCAACCCCTCATTTTAACGATCTTTCTAAAAAAATAAGAGAGAGGAAGAGAGGGTCTTGAGAGAGAAAGTCATCTTCTCCAAAATTTGATTCTTCAAAACTATCCGGGCAGGGAAATTTCAAGCTTTTCTGATCCCCCCTTTTTCTTGCAGGTAAAATCCCTAAACCTTTTCGTTGCATTTCAGGTTTAAACTGGGGGGGGGGGAGTCTCATGGATTGGTCCTTGAAAATAATGGTCGAAATCATACATGCATGTCTATTAAAACCTAAAATCTAGTAGGAGAAATTAGGTGGGAGTAAAAACTTATGCAAGGAAGGGGTTAATAACCTAAATATGTTTGGGTAGTGATTTTGGACCTTGAATTCAAAGTTATGTGTGTTAATTTGTGCACTATATTGACAGTGATAGATTTTTGGTGAATTGGAAGTAGAAATTAAAAAGGAATTCAACTCCGGGTATGTATGGCTAACTTTAACCTTTGTAAAATCGACTTGTTTGGTGTCCAAATACTTGGTATGTGATATCTTCATGGATTAGTTGTGAAATCAAACTCTTGTGAGTAGTATGTTTTTTCTTGTGTGAACAATTTGTGAATTCATGTAAATGTTGTGCCTTAAACATTGTTGGTTAGGACGTCCGATATGATTTTGCAAGTAAATGGCAATAAACCAAGGGTGATTGCAAATGTGTTATGTAGTAAGAACTGTGGAATAAATGCTGGAAAGGAATTGAAATTGTGCAATTGAAATTATTGTGTTAACATCCTTGGTGGCTAGTCGAGGAAATTATTTTTGTGATTTAAATGGTACAACGGGCTGTTGAAAAAAAAAGGGAGATGGAAATGGCATTGATAATCATATGAACCCTTTGTGAGTTGTGCTGATGTTCCTTGAGATGTGTTGCTGTTGTTATTGGGATTTGATGTTGTTGTTCTTGAAACTTGTTGTTATTATCCTTATAGATTGTTATTGTTATGGTGTTGTTTGTGAATTGTGATTGCTCGGTGGGACCGGGTTGCGCGCCGCAACACGAAGTAATAAGGTGTGGGTTGTGTTGATAAGGGTGGCCGAGGTAATAAGGGTGGAAAGTGATCGATATCATTATTGAAACGAAATATGAGAAAATTGTGAAATTGATAATGTGGAAATGATGATGGGGAAAAGGAGAGATTGTCAAAATGTTTGCCTTGATTGTTTTCCTTGAGTGTAGTCAATTGTTGTTTCCTCTATTACCTGTTACTTGTGTATGGTTTGAGGTTACTCAGGGTAAAATTTGTTATACATACCAGTACAATTCAAATGTACTGATGCCCCTTTTGCCGGGGTCGCTACATTCGTGTTATGATTCTAGGTGGATCCATAGCAGGTACTCCAGTCCACCGGCCATAGCTTTTCATCCCTTCCCGTCTGCTGAATTGGTGAGCCCTTTTCCTTTCGGGGCACTGCGTGGCTCATGTCGCCTCTTGTTTAGGACCATGTTTTGATATTTGCATAAGGTATAGTCGGAGCCTTGTTATCGGCAAGTCCTATATCATCCCTTTTTTTTCATGTTTAGAGGCTCTGTAGACAGTAAATGTAGGTTACGAACTTATGTAAGTATGTATTTTGTATATTGGGCGATGAAAGTTGTAAACCTCATTAAGTGACTATGTATGTTTTGTAAAAATGGTGTTTTAATTATAAGTTACTATTTCCTTTGATTAATGGATAACGAAAATACGGGGTACGCGTGGGATAGGAAAGGCACCCAGGTCCGCTTGACTGGGGATACCCGATCGAGCGCCGGTCATGTCCCACGAATTTGAGGCATGACAAACTCGGGCCATCGGTCCTCAAGGTCGGTCAAGAGGATGCCTCTTTCCCTAATCATGTTTTTGGAGAGTTGTTTTTCATAACACTGAGAGCATCTAAGGGATGAGAATGTATCAACATCATAATAATTCTCTGTGGCCGCTTGTGCGGCATATTGTTGCACATTTTCATTTGTTACCAAATCCATTTTATATCCCAAAGTACCTAAAAAAATTATATATGTAAAACAACCATATGGGCACCTACATCATTGCATTTAGAGGTCATTAGGCCAAAGAAATAGGTTAGAAAGCTTTTGGAACAGAATTGGCGAAGCTACTATTTTTATGCCCGAGCAGCAGTGAACCGTGATCGCAGACATGGTCATGCAATCATGGAGAAGAATGCGATGTAAAGCTACGCGATCGCAAAAGTTTTTACGAGATCGTGATGAAGAATTTTGGCACTCAGCAGTTGTAGACCTATGCGATCGCAGAATAAGGCATCGTGATCACGATGGTCGTCTTTTCACCTAGATAGAGTTCATTTTGGCATTTCAGTGAACAAGTTGCGTGCCCTTATTTTCTCAGCAAGTAGAAACCTACAACCCAAGGATTTTTACACCCAAAATTTCACAAAGAAACTCTCTTTCTCTCAACCAATCTCTCACATCAAGCAAGCACACAAAATGAACCCAACAATGACCTTTTACACAATAAACAAAATTCAAGCCCTAAAATTTGAAAATAAGGCTTCCAATCCTCTAATTCACCATAATAATTGAAATTAAACTGAGCATGGAGGTGGGAAATTACATAAATGGAAGATAATGAAGGATTAATGGAATGGAATTGAAGCTAGCTTGATTTTTGGGACTGTTTTCGCGGGTTAAGGGAGCAGGGGAGTCATTTCAGTGTTTAGGCCAAAATGGGTAGCTGGGAAAATTTCTTATTCCCAGATTTTATGTTCAGACTTATCTATTACACGATCGCGTGAAGACTACTGCGTTCTCGGAAACCAAACATTCTGAATTAATGTAATCGTGAATGTTACTGGTTTGGGAACGCGTAGTCATTTCTGCAATTGCGATTAACTGCAATTTTGTGCAATTTTTCTACAACTACTGGTTTGGGGCTGCCTGGTCACCCCGACCTACTCAAATCAACTCCAAAAATTTTGAAACTGGGCATATTAGTCAAAAATAATATACTAAGCTATTATAAGAAAGAAAATTTGAAAAATGACCAAAAATTTTGAAAAATGATGGGTTGCCTCCCACCAAGCACCGCATTTAACATCGTGGCTCGGCGCAAACAACTTTACAACTTTTCTCACCACTTGGATGATGTGAACTAGGCACCTAGCTTGGAATCAAGCTTGTGACCATGAGGTATGGGGGGTGGTAAGTCGATGATCAAGCCAATCCTTAAATTCTTCCTTTTGCACTTCTTGGCGCTCATGTGAGGAATGTCATTTTGTTTTCTTGTTTCCTCAAACTATAAAATGTATGGTATGAGTTTTTCCTCCTCGCAATCCTCCATTGATTCGTGTAGTTCAACTTCCATATCACCACATAATTCCAATGTTGAAAAGTGCTTGGAATGTGACTTCAAACATTCACTTTGAAATGTTTCTCGAATTTTGACATCCTCTTCTTCCCCTAGACTAGAATCAATCTCAAGAATATTTGTATTTACACTGGTTGACTCTAATTCCATATTTTTCTTGGCATCACTAACATTCATGGAGTCGGATGGAGGATATTCAATTCTTGAATCCTCAACGTAAAGCTCATTTTCTTCCTCGGAATTGGACTCTTCTTAGCTTCCTTCCACACTCTCAAGTTTGTGGGCATAGTGAGCCTCAACCAATATTTGCATTTGATACTCCAAAGTGCGGATATGTTCATCATTGTGAGCCAAGCCTTATTTCAAGTCCTCGAATGCAAAGTTGTGCTTCTCCTAATTTTCAAGAATGGTCTCCAACATGAGCATCATTTTCTCATTTCGATCATTTGAGAGTTATTCTTGGTTTTATCAAGTGCCAAGGAAGGATTTTCAACTTCAATCTCCAAGGAAGGTTCTTGGCTATCATTCACTTCCGAGGATTTTTGCACCCTTAAGGCTTCGATCATTTCATCCATTTGTGAGTGCAACCTTTCAAGTGCTAAGTCATTTTGGAGACTATTCTCCAAAAGCTCCTCCAAGGCATTTTTCTCCTTGTTTCCTTCTTCAAGCTAAGTAAGCACTCCAACATAAGCTTGAACTCTCAACTTCTTCCACTTACATAGCCCTATAATTCCCATCACAAAAAATAGAATCATCGTAGTAGGGGCTTGGGGAAGGGAAGGACAAATAGACACAATCATACCAATGACCATTTTGGCACCTAAACTTATCACAAATACCCCATTCATGGGTTTGAGATTGTGTGCACAATCCACCACTGGGCGAATTTAAACAATTTTTCCATGAGTGTGGTCCTCCATAATAAGTACAAGGGTCATCAAAGTATGAACAACTACCATCCGACCAATTTTCATTATATGATGCCATTTTTCAAAACTGAGAAAATAAACAATAAAAATAGACCAAGGTAAGAAAAATAATTACATAAATATTCATAAGTTTGGACCAAAACACTTTCACTTATTTCTCAAACAACCTAAATTATGCCAAATTATTCCCCGGCAACGGTGCCAATTTTGATGACATCCAAATCCACTACTAAAAAGTAATAGACATGGTCACATGCAATATAATTTACCCAACTATGAGTTGGGGTCAAATCTGTGATGACCCGGTCCGTCGTCACATGAGTTACCGCCCCGTTTCCCCTATATTAAGTTTCTCTATGCTTCATTATCGGTATTTCAGGTCATCGAGTTGAATTGGATTGTTTTTTGATGGAAATTAGACACTCAGTCTCTTTGAGGAAACCTTGTTTTGAAAAAGTCAACAAGAAGTTGACTATTTAGTTAGACGGCTCGGATTTGAATTCTGGTTATTCTGTTAGCTTCGAGGGATGATTTGTGACTTGGAAGGGAGATCGAAATTGGTTTTGGAGGTCCGGTGTAGAATTAGGCTTGAATTGGCGAAGTTAGTATTTTGCTAAATTCCGGTTGGTAGGGGAGATTTTGCTCCGGGGGTCAGAATGGAATTCTGAAAGTCGCAGTAGTTCCGTTAGGTGATTTTGGATGTATGTACAAAATTTCAGGTCATTCGGAGGAGTTTTGGTTGGGTTTTCGATCAGATGCGTGTTTCAGAAGTATTGAAGAAACTTAGGCTTGAATCCGACGTGAATTGATGATTTTAGAGTTGTTCGATGCATTTTGAAGATTGGAACAAGTTCGTATGGTGTTTTGGGATATGTTGGTGCCTTTGGTTGAGGTCCCGGGGGCATCGGGGCGATTTCGGGTGGCTAATGGAAGTAATTGGAAGTTGGAAATTGCAGGTTTTTGGTTGTAGCAAGTGTTTCTGCATCTGTGGAAAGGAGACCGTAGATGCGGTTGTGCGGAAGCGGAGACAGCATCGTAGGTGTGAAAGAGGGTGAGGTTGATCAGTTCCGCTGAAGCAAAAGTATTTTCGCCTGAGCGAGTCCGCAGAAGCGGACCCGAAGTCGCAGAAGCAGTTTGGACTTGGAGGAAGATTTCGCAGAAGTGAGAAAATTGTGTTGCAGAAGCGACCCTTATGATTTAATGAAATTTCGCTTAAGCAGACAAGGACCGCAGAAGCGGTCATGCGGAAGAGAGCGTGGGGACCGCAGAAGCGGAAACCCCTGAAGGCCAGTAGGAGTTTATATTCATTTTTCATCCGCTAGGGTTATGTATTTTCCACCATTGTTGAGCGAGCTTGAGAGCTTTTGATGGGGTTTTAGAGAGTTTTGACTGGGAATCGATTGGAGGTAAGTCCTATGGCCTAGAAACCTCATTTTATTGAAGAATCAACCTTTAATTCTTGGAAAAATTGGGTAAAAATTGGAAGAACTAGGGCTTGGTTTTGAAATAAAAATTTGCGATTTGAGGGGGCATTTGGGCTCTGATTTTGATAAATTTGATATGTATAGACTCATGGCGAGACGAGGAGTCGGGTGATGTGAATTTAGTAATTTTTCAAGAAGTGGGCCCGGGGCTAAGGTTTTGCCAACTTCGTGATTTTTGATATTTTTCGAGTCTTTTCGATTGGGTTATGATTCACTAGCCTATTGTGACATATTCCTTGTGGTTTTGATCAGATTCGACGCATGAGGAAGTCGATTCGAGGGGAAGGGGCTTAGCGAGCTAGACTTTTGGCCGGCTAGAGGGGAGTAATGATTTTAAATGATGTCCTAAGGGATTGGGACCCCGGATCTGCACAACTTGGTGCTGTGTTGAGATGAGACACGCATTCAATAACGAGCGCGGAGTTATTTACTATTGGGGACTGTGACTTGGTCCAGTCCGGATAATATTTTACCGCGTACTAGCTACGACATGTTGTTTTTTCACTATGTTTTGACTTGTTGCCATATTTGGGCTTATTTTTGACTGTTTGAACTCTTTATGAACTATCATCACTATTTTCCCTCACTATTTAAAATATTATTTTAACTTAGTCCATATGATTTACACTGTTTTATGCACTCAACTATATTTCACTCAAACTTGGAGTTTTAATTGATATTTGAACTATTGTTTGAGCTGAGTATTATTGTTTTACTGATGCCCGAGGGGCTTTTGACTATTTTGGACTGATACAGGCCGAGGGCCATATATGAGGTCATGACGAGTGATGTGAGGAGGCTTTCAGGCCTCGAGTGATTGGTGAGAAGGCTTTCAGGCCTCGAGTGATTGATGAGGAGGCTTTCAGGCCTTGAGTGTTATGTGAGGAGGCTTTCTGGCCTCGAGTGTATTATGAGCAGGATTTCAGGCCTCGCATTGATATTGTTTAGGCTTTCAGGCCTTATTGATAGTGCTTGGGCTGAAGGAGCCCCTCCGGAGTCTGCACACCCACAGTGAGCGCGGGTACCCATGTGATTGAGAGTGAGCCCGAGGGGCTGATGTTGTACTGTGTGATTGATACTGAGCCCGCATGGCAGGTATTGAGCTGAGAGTTTGATATTGTGCCCAAGGGGCAGGTTTCTGAGCATTTCTTATTGATTGAGAATAATCTTTTTAACTATTTTTCAAAGAGAATTTTTTACTATATTTCACCGATTTTTCTATTTATCTGATTTTTTACTGCTTGAGATAGCATTACTTGTGCCTTTATGGGATTCTATGTTCTCAGTCATTATTTATTTTTGTTACTCACTGGGTTGAGTACTCACATTACTTCCTACACCACATGTGCAGATACAGGCATAGCTCAGTTCGTTCATGAGCGCTGATTTTCCTTCTAGACCGGGCGGACCAGGAGAGACGAGGTAGCTGTCGACGTCCACAGCCCCGTTTCTTCCTTATCATCTGTATTTCATTTATCTTCGGACTATGTTCTTAGATACTGACATGTAGTATTTCATTTAAACTTTGTAATGGTTCAATACTTGTGACACCCCGATTGCATGATGGATTTGGGATGGTATCCTTATTATTACTGTTATTCCGCATTAATAGTTATATTATCTGTGCTTTAGACTTGTTCATGTTAATAATTGTTAAAGAGAAGGTGTAAATACTATGTTGGCTGGCTTTGTCTTCACGAGAGGCGCCATCACGACCAGGTGGGAATTGGGTCATGACAAGTTGGCATCAGAGCCTAAGTTACTAGGTCTCACGAGCCATGAGCAGGTTTAGTAGAGTCTCGCAGATCGGTACGGAGATGTCTGTATTTATCCTCGAGAGGCTGCATAACCCTTAGAATAACTTCACATTCTTGAAATTCTCGTCGTGCGACTTTGTTGATCCGAGAACTAAACTTCTGTGTTCTATTCTCTCGCAGATTTTGATGACCCGCGCTACAGGATGGGACGGACGACCACCGGTACCACTTATTGAGGGAACTAGAGGCCGTGGACGTGGTCGTGGTAGAGGCAGAGCCGCGAGGGAAGCACCTGTTGCTCCACCAGTTGCCCCGGCTCAGGATCAGGCCCCAGCTATAGACATTCCAGCAGCACCTGTTCAGGCACCAGCTGTGCCCATTGTGATTCCAGGTCTCCAGGAGACCTTGGCACAGATACTATTAGTTTGCAGTGGCCTAGCCCAGGTAGTTTTAGCCACTACTACAGCAACTACTTCTCAGATAGGGGGAGACAGTCAGACCCCCGCTACTCGCACACCTGAGTAGGTGGTGCAGGGTTACAGACACCGGGAGCAGCTCCAGCTCAGCCGGTTGTACCAGTTCAGGATTTTGTGGTTCCCGTGCCAGACGATGAGCAGCACCGTCTCAAGAGGTTCAGTAGGCTCCAGCCTCCAGTTTTTAGTGGTGTTCAGGGAGAGGATGCCCAGGGATTTCTTGACAAGTGTCCACGTATGCTTTGGACAGCAGGGATTTTGGAGTCCAGTAGAGTAGCATTAACCGCATTTCAGTTTACTGGGGATGCCTTCACATAGTGCGAGGCATATGAGCGGTGTAGGCCGGCAGGTGCAGCGCCTTTGTCATGGCAGGAGTTCTCCACTATCTTTTTGGAGAAGTGGGTACCCCAGTTTCAGAGAGAGAAGTTGCATAGGTAGTTCGAGTGGCATCGATAGGGGGACATGACTGTGACCCAGTATGAGGCGAGAATTTTTGTGTTAACCCGTCATGCTTCCTGGATAGTTCCGACCGATAGAGAGAGGATCAAGAGGTTTGTAGATGGACTTAAGTATCACCTTCGTGTTCTGATGACTCGAGAGAGAGTTTTGGGTATTTATTTTGAGGAGGTAGTTGATATTGCTCGTGACATTGAGATGGCTCGCCGTCAGGATAGAGAGGAGAGGGAGGCCGAGAAGCCTCGAGGTTCTGGTAGCTTCTGTGGTGCTTCGTCTTGGGGTCAGTTCCAGTAGGGCAGAGGTCATTCATTCAGGCCTCCTCTATCAGCCTACCCTGAGTATCGTGGGTCATCAGGGTTATCAGCAGAGTTAGCCATCTTTTAGCGCTCTTCCGGCATAGGGTTCATCGCGAGCTCCATCTATCCAGGGTTCCTTCAGACCGAGTGCGTCAGCCAGTCACTCTAGTGCACGGGGTTCCCTTAAGTCCCATTCTCCAGCACCCGGGAGCTATTATGAGTGCGCGGAGTTTAGGAACATATGGAGGCAGTGTCCTCGGCTTCATGGTAGTAAGTCCAAGTAGAGGGGCCAACCCTCATCTTCTGGACCATCTTCTTCAGCACCCGCCCTGCCAGCTCGGGGTGAGGGTCGGACACCTAGGGGTCGGCCTAGAAGGGGAGGCCGATCGGGTAGTTGTCTGGCTCGCTTCTATGCTCTTCAAGGCCGGTCAAATGCTATTGCTTCGGATGCTAATATCATAGGTATTATTTCAGTCTTCCATAGGGATGCCTCAGCTTTATTTGATATCGGATCTACCTATTCCTATGTGTCTTCTTATTTTGCTTATCATTTGGGTATGACCCGGGGGTGTCTTGCATTACCTGTTCTTGTATCCACCTCGGTGGGCGATACTATTATGGTAGACCATGTGTAGCAGTCGTGTTTAGTGACTATTGGGGGTCTGGAGACCCAAGTTGGCTTGTTGATGTTGAGCATGGTTGATTTTGATGTTATTTTGGGCATGGATTGGCTATCTCCATGCCATGCTATTTTAGACTGTCATTCTAAGACAGTCACATTGGCCATACCAGGTGTTTCGAGGATTGAGTTGTATGGTATGACTGACTATGTCCCCAGCTGGTTGAATTCCTTCCTAAAGGCCCAGCAGATGGTTGGGAAAGGTTGCCTATCGTATTTGGATTTTGTGAGAGATGTTGGAGCTGAGACTCCTAGTCTTGATTCTGTTCCCGTTGTGAGGGACTTCCTTGATGTGTTTCCAGTAGACCTATCGGGCACGCCACCGGACAGGGACATTGATTTCGGTGTGGATCTGGTGCCGGGCACTCAGCCCATCTCTATTCCTCCCTATCGTATGGCACCAGCAGAGTTAAAGGAGTTGAAGGAGCAGCTTCAGGAACTTCTAGATAAGGGGTTTATTCATCCTAGTGTGTCACCGTGGGGTGCACCAGCCCTATTTATGAAGAAAAAAGATGGCACAATGAGAATGTGCATTGATTACAGGCAACTGAACAAAGTGATATTGAAGAACAAGTATCCACTACCGTGTATTGATGATTTTTTTGACTAGCACCAGGGGGCAAGGTTATTCTCTAAGATTGATCTCTATTCAGGCTACCACCAGGAGAAGATCAGGGATTCAGCTATTATGAAGACTGCCTTCAGGACTACATATGGGCATTATGAGTTTATGGTTATGTCTTTTGGGCTGACTAATGCCCCAGCCGCATTCATGCACTTGTTGAACAGTGTATTTTGGCCGTATCTGGATTTATTTGTGATTGTTTATATTGATGATATATTGGTGTACTCGTACAGCCAGGAGGAGCACGCTCAGCATTTGAGGGTGGTATTACAGAGATTGAGGGAGGAGAAACTTTATGAAAAATTCTCCAAGTGTGAGTTCTGGCTTGGTTCTGTGGCTTTCCTGGGGCACGTGGTGTCCAGTGATGGTATTTAGGTTGATCCGAAGAAGATAGAGGCGGTGCAGAGTTGGCCCCAGACCGACCTTAGCCACAGAGATTCGTAGTTTCGTTGCGTTGGCCGGGTATTATCGCCAGTTTGTTCAAGGATTTTCTTCTATTGCATCGCCCTTGACCAAGTTGACCCAGAAGGGTGCCCCATTTGTGTGGTCGGATGAGCGTGAGGAGATCTTTCAGAAGCTTAAGATAGATTTGGCCACGACTCCAGTATTGGTATTGCCATCAGCTTCAGGTTCTTAGACAGTGTATTGTGATGCTTCGGGAGTAGGGATTGGATGTGTTGATGCAAGAGGGTAGAGTTATTGCATACACTTCTCATCAGTTGAAGCCCCATGAGAAGAACTACCCCGTGCATGATCTGGAGTTGGCTGCTATAGTTCATGCTTTGAAGATTTGGGGGTTATATGGCATAGCTTATGAGGTGTATACTGATCATCGTAGCCTCTAGCATCTGTTCAAATAGAAGGATATTAATTTGAGGCAGCGGAGGTATGTGAATTTTGCAGACTGTTCATCAACATCAGTTGTATGCTAAATTCTCAAAATGTGAATTTTGGTTGGAGTCCGTCACTTTTCTGGGTCATGTTATTTCCAGTGAGGGGATTCAGGTGGACCCCTAGAAGATTGCAGCGGTGAAGGGTTGTCCTAGACCCATGACCTCGACGGAGGTTCGTAGCTTCTTGGTGTTAGCCGGGTACTACCGGAGGTTTGTGGAGGAATTCTCTACCCTCGCCTCCCCATTGACTAAATTGACGCAGAAAGCAGTTAAGTTCCAATTGTCCGACGCTTGTGAGAGAAGTTTTCAGGAATTTAAGTCAAGGTTGACCTCGACACTGATATTGGCCTTGCAGGAAGGCAAGGAAGAATTTGTGGTCTATTGCGATGATTCCAGGGTCGGTTTGGGGTGTGTATTGATGCAGCGTGGGAAGGTCGTAGCGTATGCTTCAAGGCAACTCAAGAATCACGAGAAGAATTACTTGATACATGATTTGGAGCTTGCAGCAGTTGTATTTGCCTTGAAAATATGGTGGCACTATCTTTATGGGGTTCATGTGGATGTGTTCTCAGACCACAATAGTCTCCAATATTTGTTCAAACCGAAGGAGTTAAATTTGAGGCAGCGGCAGTGGTTAGAATTGCTTAAGGATTGTGATATAGACATCTTATACCATCCGGGTAAGGCGAATGTTGTGGCCGACACCCTCAATCGAAAATCCATGGGTAGTTTGGCTCGCTTGGGGGCGGATCAGAGGCTCCTAGCTCGGGAGGTCTATCAGTTGGCCAGTCTTGGGGTTGGCATTTCGACCCCAAATGAGGAGGAAATTATGGTGCGTAATAGAGCAGAATCATCATTTGTAACTGATGTCAAGGAAAAACAGTTCATCGATCCAGCATTGGCACATATGAAGGAGGCAGTTCTGAACAACAAGACTTCAGCATTTTCACTTGACGGCAATAATGATGTGCTACGATGTCAAGGAAGGCTATGGGTTCCAGATATGGATAACCTTCGAGAGAGAATAATGGCGGAGGCTCATCATTCCAGGTATTCGGTGCACCCGGGTTCTACGAAAATGTACCACGATCTCAAGGAAATTTATTGGTGGAACATTATGAAGAGGGGTGTGGCTGACTTTGTATCCAAATGACCAAATTGTCAGCAAGTAAAAGCTGAGCATCAGCGGCCCGGGGGAGGGGGGGGGTTAATCCAGCTTATGGAAAAACCAATGTGGAAGTGGGAGATGATTAACAAGGATGGTAGGATTACCTCACACTCAGCGAAAGTTCAACTCAATTTGGGTGATAGTGGATCGACTCACCAAATCAGCTCATTTCTTGCCAGTCAAGTCCACCGATACCGCATAACAGTATGCTCGGTTGTACATCAAGGAAATAGTGAGGCTTCATGGTACTCCACTCTCCATTATTTCAGATCAAGGGGCGCAGTTCACAGCTAATTTTTGGAAGAAATTTCAGCAAGGTTTGGGTACCCAGGTGAATCTCAGCATGGTGTTCCATCCGCAGACTGAGGGTCAAGCAGAGCGGAATATTTAGACGTTTGAAGATATGTCGCGGACTTGTGTCTTGGACTTCAAAGGTAATTGGGATGATCACCCGCCCCATATAGAATTTGCTTACAATAACAGCTTTCATGCTAGCATTCAGAATGCCCCATTTGAGGCATTATACGGAAGAAGGTGTAGGTCTCTGATTGGGTGGTTTGAAGTGGGTGAAGCAGAACTGATAGGGCCAAATCTTGTACACCAGGCTATGAAGAAAGTTAAAATCATTCAGGATAGGATGAGGATTGCTCAGAGTCACCAAAAGTCTTATGCGGACGTTCGTCGGAGGGAATTGGAATTTCAAGTTAATGATTGGGTGTTCTTGAGGGTATCCCCTATGAAGGGAATCATGCGCTTCGGAAAGAGAGGTAAGTTGAGTCCTAGGTAAGTCGGGCCATATCGAATCTTTCAAAGGATAGGGCAGGTGGCCTATAAGTTGGAATTGGCTCCCAAAATGTCATTAGTGCACCCAGTGTTCCACATGTCCATGTTGAAGAAAGTGGTTGGAGATCCATCCACCATAGTGCCAGTCGAGACTATCGAGGTTAATGGAGAGTTGTCGCGTGAAGAGGTTCCAGTTGCCATTCTTGATAGGCAAGTCTGTAAATCGAGAAATAAGGAAGTTACCTCAGTCAAGATGTTATGGCAGAGTCAACGGGTTGAGGAAAATACGTGGGAAGCGGAGAAGGAAATGAAAGAAAAATATCCCCATCTGTTTGATCAAGTTTAGAATAAATTATGTGATCTTTCTATCTCTTAAACAACTATCATTGTGTCCGAGTTGTTTCCTTCCTAATACTAGTGAAGTACCTCTGGTTGTGCAAGACTTGTAGGTGTTGTGGTTGTGTTAAGTCATGTGAACATCTCTTTGGTAAATGAAACTTTTACAAAAACTCTTGTGATAAGTAATCAATTAATAGTTGTAAAAGTTGATAACAAACTACTATATGTATGTAGTATGTTGAAATGGTTAGGTTATGTGGAACTCATTGAGATAACTGATTCATAAGAAGGACATATCAAGTGATCAAATGTGTGCAATTGTTAAGGTAGGTAATTGTATGACAGTTGTAAGGATGGTTGTAATCCTATAATGATGTTTGAAAATATGTTTCAAGGGCTCTCTGACAGGTAGATATGTCCATAATACAAAGAAAATTCTGGCGAAATTTTTCTAAAAATATGAGAGTTAGTGAAATTTTTTAGAGTCTGCATATCATGATTTTTTTAAAACCAACTGATCTTTCAAAAATCCTCATTCGAGGACGAACGATTTTAAGTGGGGAAGGATGTAAGGCCCCGTAAAATTTTGTGCTTAAAATCTGGTAATTCGTAGTACGAAGGTCCGAATATGTGTTAGGAATGTGTAGAATTCTTTGTGGCTCGCAAGCTCGCCATGGTTCGGACCCTTTTTACTGATTTTGCACTTAAAAAATCAAAAGAATCAATTTTCCAGAAAATTGTCATTCTGCGGTCCAGAATGCGGTCGCAGATCAGCTATGCAGACCGCATTTCTGCCGCAGAGTGAAGCAGAAGGATTGTCAAAATTGATGTTGAAAATGCGATCCATTATGCGATCGCATAATCAATATGCGGACTGCATAATCATCGCATAAATTCCTCAAAGATTTGTGGAGGTCAATTCTGCGGTGCAAAATGCGACCGCATAACAGGAATACGGACCGTATTCTTGTCGCAGACCCACGTAGACCTTCAGAGTTTTGGGCGTATTTCTGCGGTCTAATCTGCGGACCGCATTTCAACTCTGCAATCACATAGTGCGACCACAGATCTTGCTCGGGCTTCTATTTTCTAAAATTTCAAACCCGACCCCCTTTCTAATAAAACACCCCAACCCCTCATTTTAACATACTTTCTGAGCAAAATAAGAGAGAGGGAGGAGAGGGTCCTGGAGAGAGAAAGTCCATCTTCATCAAATTCATTTTTCAAAGTCACCAAAGCCTTGGAAATTTCAAGTATTGTCTTCACTTCTGTTCTTACAGGTAAAAACCCCCAACTTTTTTTCCATTGATTTTCCTATTTGAACAAAAAGGGGAATTCCCATGCATTGATTCTTGAAAACCAAAGGTGGGATTGTGCATGCATGTCTTTAAAAACCAAAAATCTAGTAAGAGTAATTGGGTGAGTTGGGAATAGAAGTTAAAAAGGGAATTTGGCTCCAGGTATGTATGGCTAACTTTGATCCTTGTAAAATCGCCTCGTTTGATGTACATATGCTTGGTAGGTGATATGTACGTAAATTACTTATGAATTTCTTGTGATTGGTACGTTGTGATTGTGTTATGTGGTTGTAATTGAGGAATAAATGACTAAAGGAAATTGTGACTAGTGCAGCTGGAATAACTGTGGTAACAATATCTATGGCTTGTTGTGGGCAATTACCAATGTGACGTTAAACGTATATGGGTTGTTGAATATGATGGAAATAGTATTGATGGTTAGGGAAACACTTGTAATATTGTTATTGTTAATTCTTGAGAAATATTGTTGTTGAGCTTCGTGAATTGTTTGTTGTTATTGTTGTGTTGTTTGTGGATTGAAACTCTACGGTAGGATCGGGTTGCGCACTGCAACATGAAGTAATAAGGTATGGGTTGTGGTGACAAGGTTGGCCGAGGTAATAAGGGTGGCCGAAGTAATAAGGGTGGAAAGTGATCGAAACTACTATTGAAATAAAATATGAACAAACTGTGAAACTATTGAAGTGAAATTGTCGAAGGGGAAAACAGGAGAGTTTGTAAACTTGTTTGGCTTGATTGTTCCTTCATATGTGTTTGGTTGCTGCATCCATTACTGTTTCCTACTTATGTGTGGTTTGAGTTTAATTGGAATAAGTTTGTTCATACATACCAGTACAATTCAAATGTACTGACGTCCCTTTTGCCAGGGGCGCTATATTTATGTTATGATTGTAGGTGGATCTATAACAGGCACTCCAGTCCACCGACCGTAGCTCCTCATTACTCCCTGCCAGCTGAATTGGTGAGCCCCTTTCCTTTTGGGGCCCTGCGTTGCTCACGCCGCTTTTGTTCTTGTCTTTTGGGATCCTGTTTTGGGTATTTGTAAAAGGTATAGCTGGTGCCTTGTTTGCCGGTAAGTATTTTATTATTCCTCTTTCATCTTCAGAGGCTCTGTAGACAGGCAATATAGGTTAAGAACTTATGTAAATATGTATTTTGTACGTTGGGCGATGTAAGTTGTAAACCACGCTAAAGATTATCTATGTTATGTATGCGTTTGTAACAAGGTGTTCCAACTATAATTAGCTGTTTCACTTGGTTAATAAGTAAAGAAAAATGTAGGGTAACACGTGGGATAGGAAAGGCACCCAGGTCTACTTGACTGGGGTTACTCGATCGAGCGCCGGTCATGTCACTCGAACTTGGGGTGTGACACTGGGGCACACCACTATGCGGTACCTCATCATCACCATTGGTCCCACCTTTTACACTCTCTCTAGATACTGAAGCTGTGGGGGAGTTGGAGTATTCACCGCTGCCTGCCACTAAGCCATCAGATGACTCAGAATGAACACTATGTGGAGCTTGGGCAGTAGGTGCAGTTGGGACTGAGGGAGCTGTCCCTGAGTCAGAAGAGAGGTCCTGTGAGGGTATGTACTCACTGCCCGATTGGTCATCATCACTCAAAACATGTTTTCTTGTTTTCAGTTTGGGTCGGGGAGTGAGTTTGGCTTGTTTCCCTTTTCCTCCTTGGGAGGAGTCACCTCGGCCGGGTTGTTTGGCACCTCGTCCTCGTTGTTTTACCATTTCCTGCAAGCAAACATGTCTAACATTGTTAGTTTAAGCATAGGCAGTGGATCAGTTATTGAAAAAAATTGCAGACTAGTAGATGAAAAAGTTGCAGACATCATTACAGAACAGGGCACCGTGGACCGCACTATCAGGAGTGCAGCCACGTTGGAGGCACCGCAGGGCGCGTGAAGGCGATCGCGAGCCGCACTAAAAAAACCTAGAAAAGTCAGTTCTCTGAACAATTGGGGATGCGGCCGCGATGGGACAACACGGGCAGCGTGAAATGCAATGCGGCCGCCCTGGAATCAAGTTAGGTTTCAGACATTTTAACTATGCGGACCGCATGAGCGTGACCGCGCTGAGGCAAAATATAGGAACTAAGCTAGGGTTTCAATTTTCTTCTATTTTTGTTCTATCATTGATTCCTAATTGTCCCTACTCAATTACCTAACATGTAATCACACTCAGCATTCAAAACCGAACATATAAACTATTCTAATTATTAAATCCAAAAAAAACAGAAAGAACAAAGAAGTTACAACTACTGGTAAGCAAACAAAGATTAAAAATGGAAAATAATTAATGACAATTGCATGAAATGTTACCAGGATTAGAAAGAATCAAAGCAATCTAACTAAGCACACAAAAAGAACGGTCTTAGAGATGTATGAACAGTAGAAATAGGGCTTAGGGATTTAAAATTGCGAAAAGGGGTTAAAATTGAGAAAATGGTAAAGTGAGACCCTGGGTCTCTATTTATAGACAAAACTTTGGGCCCCGTACTTACCCACCAGTTGTGCGGCCGCGGACCACGCCGGGATTGATAATGAATCCTTGCAGAAAGTAGCCCACGCGGACCGCACAAAAAGGGACGCGGCCGTGTTAGTCCATCGCGGACCACATTAACATGACCGCTGCTGCGTGGGGAACTTCAGAGACTGTGCACTTTTTATACTTTGTTTTGCACTGCTTCAACACAATCCCTGCAACACCTCACAAACAATTAGCTCAAAAATCCTAAGTTACTTAGAATATGAAAGAGAAAGAAAAAGACATGGGTTGCCTCCCAAGAAGTGCCTGATTTAACATCGCGGAACGACGCATGTTACCATCATATCACCTCAAATCAAGAAACGCCACCATGTGTCTCTCATCAAATTCTCCAAGAAGCAATAAAAAGCACGTCCAACAAGTTTTTTCACTATCCGATCAATGAATGGCAAGGGATAATGGTCACTGTGGGGCTCTTTGTTCAGATTTCCATGGTTCATGCAAAATTGCCAACCTGTGTCTGGTCTTGTGGGAAACCACATATTATGAATAGTAGGCATCATTTCATGCTCTGCTGTAGGTAGTCTCCCTTTAAGCTCCAAAAAAAGTGTTGCATCATCCTTGACGATAATATCGGGCTCAAAGACTGCGAGGCAAAGGTGTGGCTCAACTTGTTTCATCTCTAGCATCGGAGGCACCTCAATTGTTTCTAGAGGAGTGTCCCGATGATCAAGGTACAATGACAACTGACTGGGCTCACACAATTCCATGACATGTAAAGCGTCTATGCACATCAATCTACTTCCATCATCATTTACATCATGATCTAGGGGTGCGGATACAAGGGGATCTTCAATATTAATCATAAAACTTGTATCATCCGTTATCACAGTTGTGACAATGTCAACAAATGAGCATAGCTCGGTACCTTTATGGACTTACAGACAGGGAAAATAACCTTCTCATCACCCACTCAGAATGTCAACTCTCCGGCCTCGACATCAACCAATTCCTTCCCCGTAGCGAGGAAAGGTCTCCCAAGAATAATTGGCACTTCAAAGTCCACCTCGCAATCCAAGATGACAAAATCAGCCGGCAATATAAACTTATCCACTCGGACAAGAACATCATCAATTATACCCAAAGGTCTCTTCATCGACCGGTCCGCCAATTAAAGTCTCATTGAGGTTGCTCGAGGTTGCCCAATTCCCAAAGTCTTAAAGACCGAGTATGACATAAAATTAATGCTAGCCCCCAAATCACAAAGGGGTTTGGCAAATTCCGCACTTCCGATTGTATAAGGAATAACAAAGGCTCCAGTATCCTCAAGCTTTGGAGCCATAGAGCGAACAATAAAACTCACTTGATGCATCATTGGTATTGTTTCACACTCCACTGACCTCTTTTTCGTAACCAACTACTTCAAAAATTTTGCATACCCTGCATTTTCTCAAGTGCCTCAACCAACTGCACATTGATGGTAAGACTCTTCATCATATATGTGATCTTTTTGAATTGATGGTCACTCTTGTGCTTTGCTAATCTTTGAGGATAAAGAGGGGGTGTCCTAGGCAAGGGTGCCTTGGAATTTGGTACAACATGATCGAGCATGTCAATCATGTGTTCCATAGACGGGTTCATGGAATCTTGAGTCTTTATCCCGGCCTCATCATCAATATCAATCCACACATCATTGGTCACATTTGGTTCAACCACATCTTCAACATTCAAAGGCACATTATCATCACGCAACTCAACTTCGTCATTCACAACATGATTTTCATCCGAGGCACGCACATCAATGCCTCTTCCACTCCTTGTTGTAACTGCCGTTACATGATTGTTACCTCCCTTCGGGTTCACTACCGTATCACTTGGTAGAGCACCCTTAGCTCGAGTATTTAATGATTGAGAGATTTGGCCAAGTTGTACCTCCAAATTCCGAATAGAGGTATTATAAGAAGCCAATTGAGCCATCGGAGTCTTGGTTCTTCTTCATCATTTGTTCGAACATCATTTATATTCTCCTCATATCACTACTCGAAGAACTAGACCCTTGAGATTGAAAGGGAGGTGGATTGTTCGGTTGTTGGTAGATGGGGGGCCTTTGAAAGCCTTGCCCCCGGTTGCCTTGATTTCCACTATTATTCCACCCTCCTTGATTGTTGTTGTTGTTGCTCCAATTGTTATTGTTCCCGTTCCAATTGCCTCAATTGTTACCTTGGTTACCCTAATTGTTGTTTTGATTGTTGTTGTTCCAATTGCCACCACTTTGTTGATTGCCCCAATTTCCTTGGGGACACCTTTGTTGATTCCCTTGATTTCCTTTATTCCCTTGGTAATTATTGACATATTGACATTCTTCGCTATGCTTATCATAACACTCATTCTAATAACCACCACCATTATTGTTGTCATCAAATTGCTCACAATTACATTGGGGTTGTTGTTGCCCTCTTTGCCTCCTTTTTAACATAGAAACATTTTCCATTGCATTGACTTGGCGCGGGTGTTGGACTTGTTGCAATTGCGCCTTCCCCAATTGATTCATAGTTGTTGTAAGCTTGGAAATATCTTGGCCATGATCATGTAATTCCTTGTACAAATGGATGACCGTGGGTTCACCTTGGGGCACATTTGCTCGAATTTGACATGCTGAAGAGGTGTCGGCCATTTCATAAAGTATATCACATGCCTCTTGGTAAGAAAGTTTCATGAAGTTCCCTTCGGCTAATTGGCTAACAGTACACTGATTCGTGGTGTTGATGCCCCGTTAAAAAGTTTACTGCATCATTGCCTCGGTCACGTCGTTATTAGGCAACTCCTTCACCGTTATTCTATATCTTTCCCAGATCTCATGCAAAGGTTCCGTTGGCTCTTGCTTAAAAGTTTGAATTTTATCCCGAAGAGCCGCCATATGACTTGGAGAAAAGAACTTGGCAATGAATTTGTCTGCCAATTCATCCCATGTGGTGATATAATGATTGGGGAGCCTCTCTAACCAATCCAACGCTTTACCTCGAAGAGAGAATGGGAAAAGCCTCAATATCAACGCATCCTCCGACACGTTTGTCTGCTTGCTACCCCAATATGTATCTACGAACTCCTTCAAGTTCCTGTAGGCATTTTGATTGGAGGCGCACGTAAAATATCCTCTTTGCTCGAGCAGGGTCAACATAACATTTGTGATTTGAATGTTCCCTGCCCAAATTCAGGGAGGAACAATAGCACTGGCATATCATTGATTGGGTAGAAGTCTTGGGGCCACTCTTGGTGGAGGCGGAGGAGGGTCTGCAATGTTCTAATTCAGAATAGTATTTGCATTGGCATTTTGACTTCTCCTTTGAACTTGAGGTAATATCTCTTCTTGTTCAAGATCGTCAACCTCCTCCCCCGCGACCACGTTGCCAAGAGGGTCATTTGCATTTAAAGCCATGTGTACCTGAGTGATTGACACCAACAAAATTAGTAGAAAGAAGGAAAGAGAAGCAAAACACAAAACTAACTAAATAGATAGTCAACACCATAAGCTCCCAGGCAACGGCGCCAAAAAGTGATAGCTGCCAACTCGACACTACGCAACGGTAGGAAGATCGGGTCGCAACAACTTTTACCCGAATAGTGGTTCGTGATAGAATTTCCACATGGATCTTGGAGTGGAGTTGTATTATCTGTCTAACCTAGAGTTGTGTTTGTGCTTCTAATTTAACTTCTAACATTTTTGGGGTTTTTGTATTTATAACTGCTAATGTAAACTAGTGATTAGCACTAAATTAAGCTACAAGGATATTGCTAAGTTGTAATTAATGGGAAGAACGACACTAGGGTCGTGACATTACCTAGGTGGCTAATTAATGGGTAGATGCTACTATGGATAGATTGACATATTTGGGGCTTATGCAATAACTGTTGCACAATTGCACCCACTCTCACACCTCTCGACAGAGAGAGTGATTTTACCCAATTGACTCTCTCGAGACCAATTGGGTAGGCCATATAGACCAAGCAACTAGGGTTCAATTAGGGTGACTACTCTCTCGAGATTTAACCCGTTAATTGGGAATACCATTTCTCATGGGTCCATCCCAATTCCTTGTTGGGTCAATTTTGTGGTCATGGACTCTCTTTCTCAAGAAGAGTTAAACCCACAAAGCTAGAATAAGTGTTTGCAACCACCAATCTTAATTAACATATAAAATTAACCTAAATAACAAATACCCAATATCAATCTAACCCTAGATGGCAACACCCATCAATTACCCTCACTAGGGTTGAGCCACAACCCTATCTAATGGGTTTAGCTAGACATAATTAAACAAGAAACAGAAGAAATAGATGAAGAACTAAACATATTAATTGATTACTAAGATGAAATTACAAGAATCTATTGAGAATGTAAAGCTATAGTGCCAAAAATAGCTGGTATCTCGGTCTCCACGAGCGCAACTCCGTTAATAATACATAACATGACCTAAAAATGGTAAAATGTTCTATTTATAGTCGCAGGAAAAATTGGACAAAAATACCCCTGTGGGGTCAGTGCGGGCCGCACAAACATGATCGCGGCCGCACTGGCTCTTTGACTTCAATTTTCATCTCTTTGAAATGTATGGCGCGGACCCCATAAAAGGGTAGCACGGCCGCAGAAGGCTCTGGCACGTGCTGCGTGAACAAAATCGCGACTGCTTGGCTTGCTTTTGACCAAAATGATATCTATCTGAATCTCTTGATGCAGGCCACATGAATAAGTAGCGCGGCCGCGTAAGCCGAACGCGGGTTGCATGGATCTGACCGCAGCCGTGTTGTCAGTGTTCTAAATATGCCCATCTCAGAACCTCCTAGTGCGGCCGTGTGCACCTTTTGTGCGGTCCGTACTAGGTTCTCTATTTCCTTTACTACACTTGGTCTTTGATACTTGAGCATGTTTCACTCCATTTTGAGCCGATCTTTGACATTTCATCACTTTGTCACTCAAACCTGCAACCAAACACAACCTGTGAGCATTTTGGGACTATTTTGTAGCAATTTATACTCAAAGCATAGGCAAGTAGGGGCACAAAACACGTTAAAATCCTACTTATCAGACCACAGGTCCCAGCATGAATTTCCTCTAGCAGTTTTGATGCTTCCTTTGCATCAACACACCTTAGTAATCCCAAGTTAGGAGTCTTCCTATACGAGATTCCTCCATTGTAAAAGAAGTTGTTGGACAAACCTCCGAAGTGTGCGATTTTGAGTAGGGTTGGCAAGCTCCGGGTATTGTCCTTTTTCCAAATACTCTTTGATATCATGAAACCAAGGTTTTCTATCTACTTCATCTTCTACACGGGTACAGTAAAATGGCTGATCATGGATCTTTACGGGAATATGATCAATGAAATTCTTGTCCGGATACTGTATCAAAGATGATAGGGTAGCTAATTTATCGGCGAACTCATTATGGACTCTGGGGACGTGTTAGAATTCTATCTTTGTAAACCTCTTTCTCAGTTCCTGTACATGATGTAGATACGAGAGTATCTTGGCGTTCTTGGTTTCCCATTCTTCTCGTACCTGATGCTTAAGCAAGTATTAATCTCCAATTACTAGCAACTCTTTATTGTTCATGTCAATGGACATCTTGAGCCCTAAGATGCAGGATTCGTACTCGGCCATATTATTGGTGCACGAGAACCTAAGTATGGCAGACACTGGATAGTTTTGACTAGTTTCCGAGACCAAAACTGCACCTATACCAACTCTTTTGAAATTTGCTGCTCCATTGAAGAACATTCTCCAACCCTCATAGGATTCTGCAATGCCTTCTCCTATGAATGATACCTCTTTATTAGGAAAATATGTTTTCAAAAGTTCATACTCTCCATCCACAAGGTTTTCAGTAAGGTGGTCTGCCAATGCTTTTTTGTTGATCGCCTTCTGAGTTACATACCCAATATCAAATTCACTCAGCAGGATTTTCCATTTGGCTAGCTTGCCAGTGGACATGGGTTTCTGAATTATGTACTTCAAAGGGTCCATCCTTGAAATGAGATACGTGGTATAGGCATAGAAGTAATGTCTCAGCTTTTGAGCCACCCAAGTCAAAGCACAATAGGTGCGTTCCAAAAGAGAATACCGAGCTTCATAGGGAGTGAACATTTTTTTGATATAGTAAATGGCATGTTCCTTTCTCCCCGTTTCATCATGCTACCCCAAAACGCAACCGAAGGCTCCATCTCACACTACGATGTAGAGCAATAAGGGTCTGCATGGCTCAGGCCGGACCAAGACTGGTGGTGTTGACAGGTACTCCTTGATTCTGTTAAAGGCCTTCTGGCAATCATCGGTCCTTTTGGTAGTGGCATCCTTCTTCAACATCTTAAAGATTGGCTCACAGATAACTGTAGACTGTGCTATGAACCTGCTGATATAGTTATGTATTCATAAGAAACTCGTCACGTCCTTCTTGTTCTTTATTGGTTGAAGCTCTTAAATAGCTTTGACATTTGATGGATCTAGTTCTACTCCTCGATTGCTCATGATAAACCTAAGCAACTTTCCGGTGAGAACCCCAAATGAACACTTTGCGGGATTCAGTTTCAAGTTGTACCTTCGCAATCTGTTGAAGAACTTCCTCAAATCTTCCATGTGATTAGTGGCCTTCTTGGACTTGATGATAACATCATCCCTATATACCTCAATTTATTTGTGTATCATATCGTGAAAAATAGTAGCCATGACCCTCATGTAGGTGGCCTCTGCATTCTTCTGGCCGATGACATCATTTTGTAACAGTACATTCCCTACGGCTTAATGAAAGCCATTTTTTTAGCATCTTCCTCATCCATCTGGATCTAATGATAACCAGTGAATCAATCAACGAATGACTGTAACTCGTGCTTGGCACAATTGTTGATTAGGATGTGGATATTTGGCAAAAGGAAGTCGTCTTTTGGACTTTCCCGGTCGAGATCCCGGTAGTCGACATAGACTCTTAACTTCCCATCCTTCTTTAGTCCTAGTACGATGTTGGCTAACCATGTAGGATACTCAACTACCCTGAGAACTTTAGCTTTGACTTTCTTAATGACTTCTTCCTTGATTTTCAAACTCATATTAGGCTTGAACTTCCTCAGCTTTTGCTTTACCAGAGGACATGTCAGATCCGTTGGCAATTTATGGGCCACAATAGATGTGCTTAGACCAGTCATGTCATCATATGATATCACACCACCTTTTTATCCACCCGAAGGTAGCACACGAGAGTTTTTCAATTTAAGTGACTTTATTTGAAATGAGATTATTTATTTATTTTTTGTTCAGAGTCGCCACATGGGATGGTTTGTTTTCTAGTGTCCCAAGTCACCGGTTTATTTTAGAATCCTAAATCGAGGAAAATTTGACTTTTCTTTTGAAGTCTGCGAACCAGAAATTCTGAATAAGGAATTCTGTTAACCTGAGGGAAGGTGTTAGGTGCCCCCGGATTCCGTGGTTCTAGCATGGTTGCTTAAAATATCATAATTGGCCTATTATCTAATTTTAGTACATATTTTAACCTATGGCATAATTTTATATTATTAATCACTTTTAATTAATTTTTTAGAAGATTCAACGTTATTAAAAACAGGTCTTTAAACCACGCCACAAGAAATGCACCCGCAGTCCGTGACTTATTTTATTTAACGGTGTTGAAATTTAGATTTGGGTCACATGAAATGCATAGATAAGTTTAGAATTTTTTTTTAAATAGCGCACCTAAAGCAACTATGCACTTTCAAATTTGCGAGGGCCATGAAAAATTCAACTAAATAGCACAACTCGATTTCTAAAGGATTAAAATTAATTAAAGCGAGGTCCATGGGTTTTGAGATTTTATTTAGCATGACACTCCTCGAATTATTTTAAAAGGATTGTATTCAATCTAAAGCAAACTACAAATTTTTATGATTATTGTAAGGCCATGATTATGGAAATTATTGTGGATAGAGTGCTAAATTTTGTCCTTGTTAAATTTTCCTATAGCCCCGCAAGCATGCTGTACATAACTAATTTGTATTCTGCCAAGGAAATTGCTCAAACAACCGCAATTAATTACTTAACTCAAATTACTAAAATTATACATGGCAACCCATATTAGCCAAACAAGTCAAAGGCCATTAATCTAGTATATCTAACATGTAAACCCATAACGAGAGAAAGGGTGAATCAACCACAATTAGACATTTGTTTTTGTTAAGGTAATTCATATTCAAAGTTTTGCAACCCAAAACCTCTCATATGTATTGCTCTCACATGGAAAACAACGATAAAACACAGCTTCTCGAATTTGACAAAATTATCAAGCAGGAAATTCAAAAATCAGTAATTCCAAATCAACAATTACCGCGGCGTACAGAACTTAACAACTTCGCGAACATGAAATTCACAATACCTTGGTAAAATTTCACATCAATTCTTCAAAAATCTTCAAAATGTAATTCTCTATTGTCATTTGCATCTCCATACTTCTTAATGGAAAATTCAATGAAGAGAAAAACTAAAACAACGAAGAAAAACATCAGAATAAAGGCTAACAACTAGAAATTAGAGTTCACGAAGGGGAAAGAACAAAGATTGCACTTTTAGCTAAATACCTTTCAAATCAAACTATATTTAAACTTCCCAAATTCACCAGGGTACCAAATAGAATCTCAGACCTCCCCATAGCTTATACCAATTCAAAAATTTAACAAAATTTTTATCATTAGATATTAACCAAGAGTCATTTCTAGAATCGAATTGATATTGCAATACACATAATCCAACATAACAATAAAAGATGAAGGAAAATAGTCATGATCTTGTATTAAAATAGATCTAAAAAATACAGAGGTGAGAGAACACACTTACTTGGACTAGAATTGACCTTTATCAGCAGTTAAAACAACTAGAAAGCCAAGCAAGAGCTATCGGCAAAAGTTGTGACAGATTTCAAAGGCCAAATAAATGTTAAGATTTGCAAGGATGAAGCTCAGCAAAGCTGTTCTAGAACCAATCAATAGTTATTAGCACTTCAAAGATAAAAAACAAACCGTTCAAATCCCCAAAAAATATGTCGCAACACATAAAGAAGGAAACAACTTTAAAAATCTCTTGGTTTTTAATTCCTTGCTTCTTTTTGGGGGGTATCGTTCAAATCCCCAGAAAATATGTCGCAACACATAATGAAGGAAACAACTTTAGAAATATCTTATTTTTAATTCCTTACTTCTTTTTGGGGGGTATTTGTATTTTAAGAAGATGAAGAATGGGTAGGTGTGGTCTATGCGGCGCTCTTTGTTTTCTCTTCCAAAGAGAGGTTCTGCGCCCTTTTCTGTTGTCCCCCCATTTGATAGTGTTAGATCTAGGTTTTAATTGAAAGGGGGTGGGTTACTGTGCCATGCAGGTCAGGCGAAATTTGGGTAATTTTTGGATCAGATCTGGGCTAGGTGAGAATTGGCCCAATTTCAAATTAAACTCTTTTTCCAATTTCCTTTCTTTTATTTTTCTAATTTTCCTTTTCTTTTAATTAAAATCGTACAAATTAAAATTCGAAATTATCCAAAAATGTGAAATTAAACTAATTAGTTAATTATAAAAATTATAAACAATACTTAATTCTTAACTAAAAGAGAAAAAAAATCAATAAAATAATAAGGTGTAAAAATGAAGCATTTTTGTTTGTGATTTTAATTTTTTTATAAAACAAGTAACTACCAATTAATCTAAAAATATAAAAATGATGCCTAAATTCCATGTGTGATATTTTGGTATTTTTTCATGATTTAAATAAAACTTAAACATGCACAAAAAATGCAAACAATTAAATAAAATTCTACAAAAATTCCTAAAAATGGCAAACAATTAAGAAAATCTATTTTCCTGGGATTCTATATGGGTATTTAATATAGGACAAAAATTACGTGTTTACAGCTGCCCCTCTTTGCTCGGAAACATGAAGAGTTTTTGGGCAAAAATAAAGTGAGCAATATGAGGGATTTTTGCCCGTTTGAAACTCTATGAGAAGCATTTATGAAAAGAGTCCAACTGAAACCTGCTTCAGAGTTTGCCTACACATCCTTGGCTATAAATGAATCAGGTTAGTGTAGATTTGAAAGTTTCGGTAGCTAGGACTACCGGTAAGCTGTGATTTCACTAGTGTTGCTGCTGTTTCTACTTACTGAGCTTCTTATTACACCAAAATGAAAAAGAAAAAGCTGAACTAGCTAAGCTTATCAGATACGAGTAACAAAATTCCTATCTATTAATCTCTAGAGGCTTGATATTGAGTCTTAGTTGGTTTTTGTTGTTGACTTCGATCTGAATCTTTATGCTCGTTAGCTGCATGTGCTGGTTCTTTCTTTAACTCTTGGATCAAAATGGGACATGCGAAGCTTGTGACTTTAATCACATCAAGAGAAGTCCACATCTTTCTCTGGTTCAACATTTTGAATTCGCTTCTTTTTTGTTCTTTTCCTTTTGTTCTTTATTCTGGATTGAGCCTCATTCTTTCAGCTACTTTGGATCCTGTGCCTAGAAGTAAAACTTGCTCAGCTTCCAAAATAAACAATCGAAATTTTTTTTTCTGCCCCAGTTTTCATTAGAAAAATTTCGTGATTTATTTGTGACAAAGGTCTGAACTTATTCTTCATTGAAAGCAATAAAAGTCAGGAATCTGTATCGTTGGGAATAGGGAATGCAGTCTTGACTTGCAAAGATTACCAGGTTATGCTGGAAAAAAAGGGGCCCTCGGGTTATGCCGGAAAAAAAAGGGGTCTTCGGGTTATGCCGGGGAGGTCCACGAGTTATGTTGGGATAAAAGAAAAAAGGTCCTTGGGCTATGCCAGGGAAGTATTGATGGTTATGGAAACACTTGTAAATTATTGTTGCTACTCCTTAAGAAGTGTTGTTGTGATCTTTGTAAATTGTTCATTGCTGCTGTTGTTGTGATTGTTTGTGAATTGAAAATGTACGGTGGGATCGGGTTGCACACCGCAACACGAAGTAATAAGGTGCGGGTTGTGGTGATAAGGGTGGCCAAGGTAATAAGGGTGGCTGAGGTATCAAGGGTAGAAGGTGGTTGAAATCACTGTTGAAATGAAAATATGAGCAAAAATGGGAAATCTATTGATGTGGAAATGTGGAAGGGAAACGGGAGAGTTTGTAAAAATTGTTTGGCTTGATTGTTCTTTCTTTATGGAATTGATTGTTGTTCCTGTCACTGTTACTTACTTGTCTATGGCTTGAGTTTACTTGGCGCAAAGTTTGTTATACATACCAATACAATTCAAGTGTACTGACGTCCCTTTTGCCGGAGGCGCTAAATTCGTGTTATGATTGTAGGTGGATCTGCAGCAGGTACTCCAGCCCACCGATCGTAGCTCCCTCTTCGCCTTCAGTTAGTTGTTTTGGTGAGCCCCATTCCTCTCGGGGCCCTACGTGGCTCAGGCCGCTTGTTTCCGTGGTTTTATTTTGCTATTGTAAAAGGTATAGCTGGAGCCTTATTACCGGCAAATATTGCAGTAACCTCTTTCATCTGTAGAGGCTCCGTAGACAGGAAACATGGGTCATGAACTTATGTAATATGTATTTTGTATATAGGGGCAATGTAAAATGTAAACCATGCTAGTAACCATGTAACTTGTTTATGTTTTGAAATGAATTGGTGTTCTAAATTAATCGTATGGTCATTTCACTTGGCTAATACGTAATAGAAGATGTGGGGTAATACGTGGGATAGGAAAGGCACCCAGGTCCGCTTGACTGGGGATACCCGTCGAGCGTCGGTCATGTTTCTCGAGTTTGGGGTGAAAACTTGGTATCAGAGCCTAAGGTTTTAAAGTGTCATAGGATGTCTTGGAGCCGTGTCTAGTAAAGCCCTTCTTATCGGTGTGTTGTCGACCACATCTATAAGTAGGGGGCTGCATGGACATTTAGGAATTTACCCACTTCTTTGTTATTCTATATCGTGCGGTGAAGTGAAAAGTAGAAGTATTTATGTCTAGCTCGTGCCTTGTTCCGAAATTTTTCAGAAATGGCACCTAAGAAGAAAGCTAGACTCGGCCTTGGGGCCGACGCCACCCCAAGTGTGGCTGTGAATCATGTACCTGATGTCATGTGTAAGAGTGACTCACCGGCCTTGAATCTGCTCGGCCCATCTATTCCAGATCCAAGCATTCATGTTCCGGCAGCGGCAGAGGGTGCCACCATCCCTCCGGCCAATATTCCTGATTCTGATACAGTTCCAGCTTCCGGTCCCGGGGTTTTCGATGGGGACCTTAGAGGAGCCATCCGTATGTTGGCCCAATTAGTAGCCGCCCAGGCCCAAAGATCTCATGATGCCCCTGCGTCCTCCAGCGGACAGGGAGATTTCGCTAGCTCCAGAGTCTACCAGTTTCTGCGATTGGCCCCTCCAGAATTCTCAGGCACAGACCCAGAGGCCGATCCACAGGATTTCCTTGATGAGATGTATAAGATCCTTCGAGTGATGAAGGCTACAGAGGTAGAGGGGGTTGAGTTGGCTTCATACAGGTTGAGGGGAGCAGTGCGTTCGTGGTTTGAGATGTGGGAGGATTCACATGAGGAGGGAAGACCTCCGGCTAGATGGGATTAGTTTGTAGATGCCTTTATGGACCACTTCTTGCCTGCCGAGACAATGACAGCCCGTGCCACTGAGTTCGAGGTTCTCAAACAGGGCAGTATGAGTGTTTGGGAGTACCACATGGAGTTTATGAGGTTTTACAAGTATGCTCCTCAGTTAGTGTCAACCATGGATGCTCGGGTTCGGTGTTTCATTCAGTGACATAGTCCTTTGGTGGTGAATGAGGCTGCTACAGCAGCCTTGCACTCAGATATGAATTATGGAAAAATTGTAGGATTCGCTCAGGCCACAGAGGCTAGGAAGTTGAAGAATCGGGCAGAAAGGGAGAGTAGCAGTAGGGCCCGGTCAATGGGTCACTAAGGAAGACTAGTTCCGGGGAGAGGGTCATCAGGACCATCCCAGTCATATGCTCAGTCCTCAGCGAGTGCACCGCCAATTGTGCACAGTTATCAGTAGAGCAATCACTCGAGACCAGGTTCAGACAGTAGGAGGTCCCGCCAGTCCGGTCGTCCAGGAATGAGGTCTCAACAACAGGGGGGGGGGACTACATGACCCAAATGTTGGAGATTCCATACAGAGACTTGCTATTTGGATATCCCGGTTTTTTATAGGTGCGGGATGAGAGGTCACTTCCAGCGGGACTGCCGTGCGCCCAGTAAGGGTATGGTTAGGGGATCTGCCTAGTCATCCGGTTCTTCAGTTGCTACATCATCTGTGCTTCGTCCAGCTCCAGCAGGGCGCGGTGCAGCTAGGGGTGGAGCTCGTGGTAGGGGTGGACCTAGCCGGTTCTATGCTTTGAGTGGTTGCCAGAGTGCTGAGGCTTCTCCAGATGTTGTTACAGGTATCTTGTCTGTTCAGGCCATTGATTGTTATGCTCTTATTGATCCAGGGTCCTCTTTGTCTATGTCACCCCATTCATTGCTTCAAGTTTTAGGACAGAACCCAAACAACTTCATGAGCCGTTCTCTATATCGACTCTGATTGGTGATTCTATTACAGCCTCGCGAGTTTATAGGAATTGTATTGTCATGGTGTATTGTTGTGTTACCACGGCCAATCTTATTGAGCTTGGAATGGTAGATTTTTATGTAAACATGGGGATGAACTGGCTTTATTCGTGCTTTGCCAAACTTGACTGCCGGACGAGAGTCATGAGACTCGAGTTCCCTAACGAGCCGGTTATTGAGTGGAAAGGAAATGGTGTGGTGCTAAAGGGTAGGTTTATTTCTTACCTTAAGGCTTCAAAGATGATTAAGAAGGGGTGTATCTATCATTTGGTCCGGGTGGCGGACACCACTTTAGAAGTGTCTGTCCCCGAGTCCGTGCCAGTGGTGAATGAGTTTCTTGAAGTGTTTTCGGATGAGCTTCCAGGTTGATTTTCGGGATTGATATATTGCCAGATACTCAGCCAATATCCATTCCACCATACAGAATGGCGCCAACAGAGTTAAGGGAGTTAAAGGAGCAGCTAAAGGATTTATTAGAGAAGGGGTTCATACGACCGAGTGTATCGTCATGGGGTGCTCCGGTTCTTTTTGTCAGAAAGAAGGATGTGTCGCTTCGGATGTGCATTGATTATCGGTAGCTTAACAAAGTCACCATCAAGAATAAATATCCTTTGCCTCGGATAGATGATTTGTTCGAACAATTGCAAGGTGCAAAGTTCTTCTCCAAAGTTGATCTGCGGTCCGGGTATCACCAATTGAAGATCAGAGAGCAGGACATTCCTAAGACCGCCTTTAGAACCCGCTATGGTTACTTTGAATTCTTGGTCATGTCTTTTGGGTTAACTAACGCCCGGTAGCTTTCATGGACCTTATGAATCGGGTTTTCAAGCCATTTCTAGATTCCTTTGTGATCGTTTTTATTGACGACATCCTTGCTTATTCACGGAGCAGGGAGGATCATGGTAATCACCTCAGAGCAGTATTGCAGACTCTTCGTTAGCACCAATTGTATGCTAAATTTTCGAAATGTGTGTTTAGGTTGAGGTCCATTACCTTTTTAGGTCATGTTGTTTCCAGTGAAGGGATTCAGGTAGACCCCCAGAAGATTGCAGAAGTGAAGGATTGGCCTAGACCCACGACCCCGACGGAGATTCGTAGTGTCTTGGGTTTAGTAGGGTATTATCGGAGGTTTGTGGAGGGATTCTTGACCCTCGCCTACCCATTGACTAAATTGATGCAGAAAGCAGCTAAGTTCCAACGGTCCGACGCTTGTGAGAAAAGTTTTCAGGAACTGAATTCAAAGTTGACCTCGGCGACAATATTGGCCTTGCCAGAAGGCACGGAACGATTTGTGGTTTATTGCAGTGCCTCCAGGGTTGGTTTGGGATGTGTGTTGATGCAACATGGGAAGTTTATAGTGTATGCTTCGAGGCAACTCGAGAATCACGATAAGAATTATCTGACGCATGATTTGGAGCTTGCGGCAGTTGTGTTTGCTTTGAAAATATGGTGGCACTATCTTTATGGGGTCCATGTGTATATGTTCTCAGACCACAAGAGTCTCCATTATTTGTTCAAGCGGAAGGAACTGAATTTAAGGCAGCGACGGTGGTTAGAATTGCTCAAATATTATGATATGAACATTTTGTACCATCCAGGGAAGGCAAACGTGGTGGCCAACGCTCTCAGTCGGAAATCTATGGGTAGTTTTGCTCACTTGGGAGTGGATCACAAGCCTTTGGCTCGGGAGATTTATCAATTGGCCAGTTTAGGTGTTTGCTTATCGACATCAGACAAGGGGAATGTTGTGGTGCATAATAGGGCAGAATCGTCTCTCGTAGCGGAGGTCAAGGAAAAGCAGTTTATGGATCCAACATTGGCTTAGATGATGGAAGCAGTTTTAAATAACAAGACTTCGGCATTTTCACCCGGCGGCGAGGATGGTGTATTGCGACGTCAAGGTAGGCTATGTGTCCCGAATATGGATAAGCTTCAGGAGAGGGTGATGGTGGAGGCTCATAATTCTAGGTATTCCGTGCACCCAGGTTCTACGAAAATTATCATGGTCTCAAGGAGATTTATTGGTGTAACGGTATGAGAAGGGGTGTGGCGAACTTTGTATCTAAATGTCCGAATTGTCAGCAAGTGAAAGCTGAGCATCAGCGGCCTGGTGGGTTAACTCAGCTTATGGAAATACCAATGTGGAAATGGGAGATGATCAACATGGATTTTGTGGTACGATTACCTCGCACTCAGCGCAAGTTTGACTCAATTTGGGTAATAGTGGATCGACTCACCAAATCAGCTCACTTCTTGCCAGTCATGTCCACCGATACTGCAGAACAATATGCTAAGTTGTATATCAAGGAGATAGTATGGCTTCATGGCACTCCACTTCCTATTATCTCGGTATCGAGGGGCCTAGTTCACAGCTAATTTTTGGAAGAAATTTCAGCAAGGTTTGGGTACTCAGGTGAATCTCAGCACAACTTTCCATTCACAAACCGACGGTCAGGCCGAGCGGACTATTCAGATGCTTGAGGATATGTTGCGGGCTTGTGTCTTGGATTTCAAAGGTAGTTGGGATGACCACTTACCACTTATAGAATTTGCTTGCAATAACAGCTTTTATGCTAGCATTCAGATGGCCCCGTTTGAGGCATTGTACGGAAGAAGGTGTAGGTCTACAATTGGGTGGTTTGAAGTGGGTGAAGCAAAATTGCTAGGGCCTGATCTTGTGTACCAGGTTATCGAGAAAGTTAAAGTCATTCAGGAAAGAATGAAGACTGCTCAGAGTCGCCAGAAATCCTTTGCGGACGTTCGCCAAAGAGATTTGGAATTTCAAGTTAATGATTGGGTGTTCTTGAGGGTATCTCCTATGATGGGAGTCATGCGATTCGGGAAGAAAGGGAAGTTGAGTCCTAGGTATGTCGTACCGTATCGGATCGCTCAACGGGTAGGGCAGGTGGCTTATAGGCTGGAATTTCCTCCTAAAATGTCATTAGTACACCCGGTGTTCCATGTGTCCATGTTGAAGAAAGTGGTTGGAGATCCATCCACCATCGTGCCAGTCGAGACTATCGAGGTTAATGAAGACTTGTCGTATGAAGAAGTTCCAGTTGCCATTCTTGATAGGCAAGTCCGTAAGTTGAGAAATAAGGAAGTTGCCTCTGTTAAAGTGTTATGGCGAAGTCAACAAGTTAAGGAAGCCACATGGGAAGCAGAAAAAGAAATGAAGGAAAAATACCCCCATCTGTTTGAGCAAGTCTAGTAGAAATCGTGCGAACTCTTATCTCTAAAACAAAACTAATACTATGTTCAAATTGGTTCTTTAATAAATGCTTTACTCTTGAAATTCCCCAAGCTGTGCAAGGATTATGCGTGTTGTGATTGTCTCGAATCATGTGAACTTCCTTTTGGTAAATGGGAATTTTATAAAGACTCATGTGATAAGTAAACAACTAATGGTGGTATAGATTGATAATGGCTTATTTATATGCATGTAGTATGTTGAAGCGATTAAATTATGTGGGACTCATTGAAGTGACTAGTTTATGTGCAAAATGTAGCAAGTGATAGAATATGTGCAATTGTTGAGGTAATGAATTGTGTACAAGCTGTAGAGATAGTTGTAATTGTGTAATGGTGCTTCGGAATATGTTTCGAGGGCTCTCTGACAGGTGGATATATTCATATTACAAAGGAAACTCTGAAATTTTTTTTCTAGAATATGGGAGTTAGTGAAAATTTCGAGAGTCTTCATATCATGTCTTTCAAAACCAGCTGATTTTCAAAGTCCTCATTCGAGGAGGAATGATTTTTAAGTGGGGGAGAATGTAAGGTCCCATAAATAAATTTTGGTCTCAAAACTTAGTAACTCGGGGTGTCGACTGTGAATATGTGTTAGGAATGTGTAGAATTCTTCATGGCTTGGTAGTGATCTAAGCCTTTGAAAATCAAAAGAATCAATTTTCCAAAAAATTGTCATTTATATGGTCCAGAATGCGGTCGCAGATCAGCTATGCGGACCGCATTCCTGCCGCAGAGTGAAGCAGAAGAATTGTCAAAATTAAAGTTGAAAATGCAGTCCATTATGCGACCGCATAATCAATATGCGGACCGCATTCCTGCCACATTGTTAATCAGAGAGTTAGTCTAAGCTGATATTATAAATGCGGTCCATTATGCGATCGCATAATCTGTATGTGGACCGCATTTCCACCGCATACCCAGGCAGAGATGTTCAGTGATTGGGGTCAGTTCTGCGGTCCAATATGCGGACCGCATTCCAATTATGCGGTCGCATAGTGCGACCGCAGATCTTGCTCGGGCTTCTATTTTCTAAAATTTAAAACCCGACCCCCTTTCTAATATAACACCCTAACCCCTCATTTTAACCATTTTTCTGAACAAAACAAGAGAGAGGAAGGAGGGTTTCTTGAGAGAAAGTTCATTTTCTTCAAAATTTGTTCCTCAAATTATCTGGTCCGGGAAATTTTAAAGCAAGTATCTTCATCTCCATTTCTACAGGTAAAATCCCTACCCCGTTTTCATTGACTTTCAGATCTGTTGAGAGGGGGAAAGTCTCATGCATTAGTTCTTGATAATAGGGGTTGAAACACTCATGCATGTTTATTAAAACCTAAAATCTAGTAAGAGTAGTTAGGAAGGAGTAAAGAATTGTGTAAAGAAGGGTTGATAACCTAAATGTGTTCGGGTAGTGATTGTGAAGTTGGAAGTAGAAATTAAAAAGGGAATTCGGCTCCAGGTATGTATGGCTAACCTTGACTTTGTAAAATCGCCTTACTGGTGTTCAAATGTTTGGTATGTTACATTCACGTGGGTAAATTGTGAAATTAGTGTCATTTGCATGGTTGTGATTATGATATGTGGTATTAGATGAAAAAAAAATGACGTAAGGAAATTGTAAGTGATGCAATTGAAATAATTGTGATATTAACATCTATGGCTTATCGTGGGCAAGTATTGTTGTAAAGTGAAACACTTGTGAATTGTGGAATATGACGAAAATAGTATTGATGTTTATGGAAACACTTGTAAATTATTGTTGCTACTCCTTAAGAAATGTTGTTGTGATCTTTGTGAATTATTCATTGTTGTTGTTGTGATTGTTTGTGAATTGAAAATGTAGGGTGGGATCGGGTTGCGCGCCGCAACACGAAGTAATAAGGTGCGGGTTGTGATGATAAGGGTGGCCGAGGTAATAAGGGTGGCTGAGGTAATACGGGTGGAAAGTGATCGAAATCACTGTTGAAATGAAAATATGAGCAAAAATGGGAAATCTATTGATGTGGAAATGTGGATGGGAAATGGGAGAGTTTGTAAAATTTGTTCGACTTGATTGTTCTTTCTTTATGGAATTGATTGTTGTTTCTGTTACTGTTACTTACTTGTCTATGGCTTGAGTTTACTTGGCGCAAAGTTTGTTATACATACCAGTACAATTCAAGTGTACTGACGTCCCTTTTGCCGGGGGCGCTACATTCGTGTTATGATTGTAGGTGGATCTGCAGCAGGTACTCCAGCCCACCGATCGTAGCTCCCTCTTCGCCTTCCATCAGTTGTTTTGGTGAGCCCCATTCCTCTCGGGGCCCTACGTGGCTCAGGCCTCTTGTTTCCGTGGTTTTATTTTGCTGTTGTAAAAGGTATAGCCGGAGCCTTGTTACCGGCAAATATTGTAGTAACCTCTTTCATTTGTAGAGGCTCCGGAGACAGGAAACATGGGTCATGAACTTACGTAATATGTATTTTTTATATAGGGGCAATGTAAAATGTAAACCACGCTAGTAACCATGTACCTTTTTTATGTTTTGAAATGAATTGGTGTTCTAAATTAATCGTATGGTCATTTCACTTGGCTAATAAGTAATAGAAGATGTGGGGTAATACATGGGATAGGAAAGGCACCCAGGTCCGCTTGACTGGGGATACCCGGTCGAGCACCGGTCATGTCCCTCGAGTTTAGGGCGTGACATTTAGTGCCAGATAAAATACCTTAGTTTCACAAATCATTTCGATTATTGGCCTGATGTTGTGGGCGGGCAACTAATTGTTTACCATATCAGGAGCTTCTTCATCCCGAAAAATAATTCATTCAGCTTCAATCAAATCCTCAACTGCCCTTTTAAGGGTCCAACAGTCCTTTGTATTGTGCCCCACTGCTCTAGAGTGGTATTTACATATAACATCAGCTCGGTGCAAGGATGACTCGGGGTTCGGGGGCTCTAGCTGAAATAGATCTAGCATGATTAACTTTTGGAACAATCTTGAATACGATTCACCAATAGGGGTGAACTAATTTTTCTTGAAAGGCTCTCTTGGGTGAAGATTTTATTGGGGAACATTTGGTTGAGGATTATATGTAGCTTGGTTAGGATAAGCATTTCTGGGAGGTGGAGCTTAATTTTGTCTATAATGTTGTGGTCGCGTGTAAGATTGCACACTCGTCATTGCATAGGGAGGTGGTGTCGCGGCATAAGCATTATCTTGAAAGGGATAATAGTGTGGTGGGATGATAGGACGCACATATAATTGGTTGAGTGACCTGCGGGCCCCCCTCGAGCTTGAAACTGTCATGGCTTCCTCTTCACTCTCATTTCTGTTCATCAAACCCTCCAAACCATTATGTGCAGCCTGTGATGTGGCCTTAAAAGCAACATGACTTAAGGTTCGACCTGTTTTTAAATCGTCATCAACCATTTCCCCATTTTGATAGCCTCAGCAAATGGCTAACCCACAACAGACATCACATTTTGGAAGTAATCAGACTCTTGAGCCCACAAAAAGATGGTGACCATTTCAATTTCATCCCTTGGAGGCTTGACCCTGGCAGCTTGCTTACGCCATTTGACAGCATATTTGCAGAAGCTTTCCGTATTTTTCTTTTTCAAATTCAACAAGGAGTTTTTGTCGGTAGCAATGTCCATATTATATGGAACTAGCGGATAAAATCTTGAGCCATATCGTCGCACACGTGCCAATGGGTAATTTCTTGATCCGTATACCACTCAGAAGCGATTCTGGTGAGGCTATCCCCAAAATTGGCCATTAGTAACTCTTCGTTTCCATCAGCACCCCTCAACTGGTTAAACTATCGTAGATGAGCGATTGGGTCTCCGTGCCCATCGTACTTTCCAAATTTTTGCATCTTGAAGCCAACTAGGAAGGGAACATAGGGAAACATACAGAAGTAAGAGTATGAGACACTCTTTTGGCCACTCAGACCTTGCATGTTTTTCAAGCTTTGTTCCAGGACTTTCATCTTCTGAGCAATTTCCTCTTGATCAGGGTTTTTAAGAACCTTTTCTTGCTCCACCAAGAGATCATATCGTTGAGGTTGAGGGAAAGAGTATGGGGTCGCATATGTCATATCTGATTGAAGTTGTGGACCCTAAAAGGTAAACATTGGAGGTGAAGTCCTTAGTGCCAGTGCTGGGGGGCAAACCACAGAAGGCATGCCAGGATCATTAGAGGGCATTGGAGGGTGCCCACATTGGATGAGTGGATTGGGCACAGGGGAACTGACAACCTCTCCTAAACTGGGGATCAACTCAGGGAACCCAGGAATTGAACTTGGCGGTTCCCTACCATTAGACCAGGCGTCCCACATTTCCCATATGTGGAGACGCAATATCTTATTCACTTCAACAACTGCTGATTCTAGCTGTAGAATAGCTGATCCTGGGCTATCATCTGGACCTATGACTGGTAAATTGCTTGCGGAGGCCATCTGTGCCTTTGGATCTTGTGAATGGGGGGAGGCCAAATTACTAACAAAACTAACCCCTAAAACCTGGCTAGTTTGCACATCCAAGAACCTTGTTAGTTTGAAATATTTAACATAGAGGAAATCACACGTTGGGATGCAATGCACTTAATAGTTAAACGCTTCTATCGTGTCTTTGAACGATTACATGTTTCATCCCAACCTTAACTAACTCTCTTTTTCACTTAATAACTCTTTTCTTTTATTTCTGCTTCTTTTAAATCACTCGCGATTTTTTTTCATTTTTGCCGCTCTATTTTTTTTGGCAATCCACTAGGCTAGTGCCTAGGGCTAGCTTTTTATTAATAACAAAAAGAAAAATACAAAAGGTAGGAAAAGTACAAATAAGGGGGATAATAGCACCGGTATTGTAAACCGGTCTAGCCTTACTGTATTAATCATACTTAGGCTTGCCAACCTCGCCAACTAACAAGCATGTAAAAAATATGAACTTGAACGGACCAAATATTCTATGATCATCACAGAGTTTATAACAAACACTGTGATGAGATTACAGATGAGAATACTAATAAAGTGGTAGAATAAAATGTAGTACCAATATGTTTGTTGTCCCTTTTTCTCCAATCTTGTAAAGTCTTCAATATGTAGTTCTTTGTCGTTTTCATCCATGTCACACCTCCTTTTTTACTACACCCGCAAGGGCGTAAAGGAGTTTTTCCAATTAAAGAACAATCAGAACGGGATTTATTATTAAGATTCAGAGTCGCCACTTGGGAGATTAATGGTGTCCCAAGTCACCGATTGAATCCCGAACCGAGGAAAATATGACTCTGTTAATAGTCCGCGAACAAGAAATCCAAGTAAGGAATTCTATTAACCCGAGAGAAGGTGTTAGGCATTCCCGGGTTCCGTGGTTCTAGCACGGTCGCTCAACTGTTATAGTGGGATTTATCTGATTTCAAAACATGTTTTAGCTTATGCTTTAAAAACTTAAAACGCTTTATTATTATTTTTAATGATAATTGCAACGTCGTAAAAATGTGTCTCGAACCACGTTACATAAATGCACCCGTGGTTGTTGACACATTTCAACTTTGTTGAGAGTTGGATTTGGGTCACATAAATGTGCACCCGAATTTAGGAAGGTAATGTTATTAAAATACGTGCCTAAAGAGACTAACGCGTTATTATCTTTTGGGAGGGCCGTGAAATTCGCTAAACGACCCATTCCGAAATCTAAGGATTTTAATATAGACATTTAAGAAGGCCCCACAATTTATGCATTTGTATTTGAGGGGGCTCGCCTCATTTATTTTAAAAGGCCAACCTAAAGCAACTACGATTTCTATTTGAAGAACCGAGCAAAATCTTAAACCAATTAAAATGAGAATATGCTAAATTTGCTTCAAATACATTTAGTAACTTGTAATAAATAAAAGCACTACTCAAATTAACAAGACATCAATTGTTTTAATCCTAATCTCATGCTTAGATTTTCTTACCTAATTATCTATTGATGAGTTCCTGGATATTATTAAACAAGCTGGAATATAGATTGAAGTTAGAACAATAGTCATGAATTGTAAGTCTCAAATGAATAAGCTAAGCGACATTGACCATGTGATTTCATACTTACTGTATACAAACAGGCTAGTGGCCTGAATTCAAAGCAATCCATTGATTTTTTAATGATTCGAACTAGTGCTCAAATTGTCGTGATTTCAGAATTGAACTACATTAACTATTATTGAGAAAATGCTCTCGTGTCTGGAGCAGGTCTCCTGTACTGATTTTCAACTGGAATGAAGATCCAACTATACAACATTAGGACTACTAATTTAGAAGGAAATGAAATCAGATCCATAGTCTAATAGTCCAGTACAGTCCCAAATGAATCAAACAGTACAAGCCCATGATTGTACAAAATAGTATTAGTTTAATTACAATGAACAACCAAACCATAGAAAACTATATAAAACATACATGATTATTAAAACAACCGGACTATAACAGAAATTTGGCTTCAATTTCATTTCATGTTTTCTACAGGAGATGATACATCGGAATAGGATCGAAACGTGTACCTGAGATTGGAAATTAAGACAAAGGAGAGATTAGCAATGGAGATAGCAGACAACAACTCAGATTTACAACAATTAGACCAATTCAATCTCAAAAGCACAACAAATCCAGGAAAATGACTTTCAGAGTTTCAAAACCAGCAACATAATCGATAAACTTGACTGGACTCCAAAAATAGACTTGAACTTAATCCAATAACTCTTTAGAAACTTCAGCTACGGAATATTGAGCTAGGAAATGCAAATTAACCTCTGAAGCTTGAAATTAACCTAAGAAAAAATGAACAGAACAGTATTTTTGGATTTTTTTTTTTAATTTCTATTGTTTTTGGCTTTTTGAATTTTTGAATTTCTGTTTCAGATCTGGAAAACTGAGAGAATACTTTTGGGGGGAACTTTTTAGGCTCCAAAACTTGTTCTTCAAGGAACTAGAGGCTGCTTTTTATAGGCAAAGATGAGGGCAGCCCCCAATTTTCTGTTTTCCTCTTAGTCCCTATTTTATTTTCAGATTATTCCTCTCTTTATTGACTTGTTTCTCAATTTAACACACTAAAATTACCGAAACTTACACTAAAGCCCGACTTTGGAAGGTCCTAGAAGATTATAGTTCCAACTACCATGTGCCACCCAATCCTAAATATCTAAACCACCCTTGAATTCAACCTGAAATTACCGCCTAGCCTAACTAAGCCTCAGCCTCTTTTTATCCCTAAAATTGTTAACCATGCTAACTATTCTAACTGACCATGGTTAATTAACTACCAAACTAAGAGTTAATCAGCTATATCCAAACAACTAGACTAATTGAAACTAACTGAAATGATTATACTAAACTAAAAATATTAATGGAAATGAACACAATTATACTAAACTAACAGATTTAACCATGGAACATTATACTAAACTAACAAATTTAACCATGAATGACAATTAAGCTAGCAATATTAGAAACAAAATTTAATCATCCCTTATACTAAATCAGAAAATTTAAGTGATATCTACCGAATTAAAAGCTAATAATCACAAAACAACAATTAAACTAAAACCTAAACTTAAAATGAACTAAACTAAGATAGATTAACTCGTCTGATTGACCATTGTGAACCGGGATGAACCCAAATAAGCACAGAATAATGGAAAACAAATAAAACTATACTCAAATTAATTAGAACAATTAATTAATTAAAAATAACACTAAGAACGCCTATAGAAAACTTACCGACCATTTTTTGGATTTAAGATTTGACTGACTCCAATCAGATTCGAGGGCCAATGGCAGTGGTTTCATCACGAGGGAAGCAAGGATGCCATGTGGTATCAATTTGGTGTAGTTTGGAGAAACTAGGGTTTTGGCCGAAAATTCAAATTGATATTCGAGAAGTTCCTGCTATATTTGAGGAAAAATGGGGCTGGATATGGGGAGAGGAAGAGGAGAGGAACCTAGGGTGCTAATTTGGGCGGGATTGGGTCACCTAGGGTTTTGCCGGAGAATTTCGATTCAAGATTTGAACCGTTCGGCTGGGATTGAGTGAAATTATGGCCAGATACGGAAAAGGATATGGAGAGAAATCTGTGGTGTAATTTTGGGCTTCATTGGAGAATCGCCGCTGGTGGAGGTGATTTTCGGCCGGTGGCGAATGGTGGCGGAACAGGAGTACGAGGAAGATGAAATTTATCTAGGGTTAATGAATGTTTTTCGAAAATTTTTATTTAATCAACGAGATGGAATCACGGCCATTGTATTAGACTAACGGATGGCCCAGATTCAATTGACACGATGTAACGTCATTTTTGGTGGATGAGGAACCGTACCGGGTAACTGGGAGATTAGGCTGTGGACTGAGCGGTATTGGTCCGTTTTGGGCGTGTATGTGTCTGGGCTAGGATTAATTACAATGGCCCAATTTGTATTTAACTAATCAAGACCTCCATTTTTCATTGTTTTCTTTTTTTTGTTTCATTTTGTAGTTATATTTTTCTTCTGATTTTATTAAAATGCAAAATTAAAATAAAGACCTAATTTATTTTCAAAATTAAGCTAATTAGTTTCTAAAAATTGATTAAATCCTATTTTAGAAATAACTTAACTACTAATTAATCCTAAAATATGAAATTAAATTCTAGATGCAAATGTTAAGTGTATTTTTTATATATTTTTATATGAATTAAAATACACAAATAAAATGCAAACAACTAACATAAAATATCACAAAAATCCACCAAAATGCAAAATAATGAAAGAAATCATTTTGTTTGAATTTTTGGGAATAATTTATATAGGACAAAAATCACGTGCTCACAGCTGCCCCTCTTTGCCCGGAAACATGAAGAGTTTCCGTGCAAAGATAACTGAGCGGAAACGAGCAATTTTTGCCCGTTCAAATATTCCGTGTGAAGCATTTTTGAAAAGTTTGACCACATAGTGCTTCGGAGGTTGCCTACATATCCTTGGCTAGAAAGGAATCAGGTCATTGTAGTTCGGGAAGGTTTGGTAGCTGGGACTACCAGGAGCTGTGATTTCACTGTTGTTGCTGCTGCTACTACTCGCTGACCTCCTTTTTACAACGTGTCCAAATAAAAAGAAGCTAGCCTAAGCTATGATCTATGAATTACAAAAGAGGTCCTATCTATATCTTCAAACTTTCTTTTGTGTTGCCTTGAACTTGTATCCTTCTGATGGAATTCTTGCGTTGTTTCCTAGCGTTGTGATAGGAGATTTTTGCCATTCCTCTGAGTGATGCTTGACTGCTGAAATTTGAAATACATGCCTCTATTCTCTAGGCGGGCTCCTAATTGCTGACACTTGAAAAGTATTCCCTTGTTCTCCAGGTGGGCTCCTGACTGCAACAAAATAGACAAACAAAGAAAATTTCCTGCCCCAATTTTGTGGCCGGGCACATCATGTTATCAAATATTAAAAATTAAAATCTAAAATTTTAATTGTACTTCCCTTGTTTTCCAGGTGGGTGCCTAATTGCTGAACTTGAAATGTATTTCCTTGTTCTCTAGGTGGGCTCCTGATTGCTAATCTTAAAAAGTATTCCCTTGTTCTCCAGGTGGGCTCCTGACTGCAACAAAATAGACAAATAAAGAAAATTTTCTACCCCAGTTTGGTAGCTGGGTACAACATGTTATCAAATATTAAAACTGAAAGCTAAAATTTGAATTGTACTTCCCTTGTTCTCCAGGTGGGTGTCTGATTGCTGAAACTTGAAATGTATTCCCTTGTTATCTAGGTGGGCTCTTGATTGCTGAACTTGAAAAGTATTCCCTTGTTCTGCAGGTGGGCTGCTGACTGCAACAAAATAGACAAACAAAGAAAATTTTTTGCCCCAGTTTAGTAGCTGGGTACAATATGTTATCAAATGTTAAAACTGAAATCTAAAATTTGAATTGTACTTCCCTTGTTCTCTAGGTTTGTCACGACCCTAGTTCACCGATCATGAACATGTCGTGATGGCACCTAGTCCCCACGACAAGGTAAGCCAAGTATTACAGAAAGGATATAATATTTGCGGAAAAACCAATTAAAATTGAACATATGAAAAATAACAACTAAGTGTAAGGTCATCCGGCCTGTAAAACTCTAAGAATATGCGGAAGTCTACGACCAAATCCCAAAACCCGGAAACTCACGGGAAATACAGGCTAATAGAATTCCAATGAGTACTCTAATCTCCAGAATAACTACTTCAAAAGTATGATAGGATAACAACTCTACAACTAGAATAAGGAAAAAGACTCTTCGGTCGGCGGAAGCTACAGATATACCTCGAAGTCTCCGTATGTCTCCTCGCCTCAAGGATAGTGCGCCTGAGCAGAGGTACCTGGATGATCTGCACATGAAAAACATGCGCAGGAAGGGCATGAGTACACCACAGCCGTAGTCAGTAAGTGCCAAGCCTAATCTCGATTGGGTAGTGACGAGGAAAGGTCAGGGCCCTACTGAGGTAAAAGTAATACAATAACAATAATTAACAGGATTGAAGTCAGACACAAACTAATAAACGCGGCAGTGTAATAAGGCAAAACAACGAGCAAGTATAACTACAAGGATAAAGCAGAAACACAAGTAAACACAGCTAAATTTCAAAATACCAACGAGGGTCTCCCAGGATACCGTCCTGTAGCCCTTTCCTCAAGTGTTCAATGGACCTCCCGGGATACCGTCCCGTAGTCCAACTCTAATATCAATATCGAGGATCTCCCGGGATACCGTCACGTTGTCCAATCATCAATTTGCAGGGGATCTCCTGGGATACCGTCCCGTAGTCCCAAAGTAAAAGTGCAGGGGGATCTCCCGGGATACCGTCCTGTAATCCAAAAATAAAAGTGCAGGGGGATCTCCCGGGAATCGAACCTGTAGTCCCAAAGTAAACAAATAGGGGGGGGGGGCTACCGGAATCCCACATCCATAGTCCCAATGCAAATTCGCAATCACAGCCAGAAACAAACCAAGGGATAAGTACGAAAAATGGAGCAGCAGATAGAACTAGCTTAGCATGCTTCACGTAGTACAATTAAATAACTTAAGCAATTAGGCATTTAAATCAGTTAGACATGCTTTCCTAGTCCAGCACAAGTAATAAGCTTCAAGTAAGATAAGGCAAATAAGAAGGAAAGTTAAATTTTAAAAACTTAAGTAAAATCGGATTTTCATCAATCGGCTTAAGTACGCGCTCTTCACCTCGCGTACAAGGCACTCAAATATCAAGAACAAATCCTAAGGTTAAAGGTCCCCCACACAAAGTTAGAAAAGCCACTTACCTCGTACCAGCTCAATATCACTAGAAACCGCGCCCCTTGCCACGAGTATCCGACTCCAAATAGACTAAATCTATTCAATTCAATTACACATTGTATATAATATTGCAAACAACTGATTCCACTATTAAATTTAAAGCTAGGGCACGAAGATAGGTAAAATGACCAAAATTCCCCTCCAGCCATTGTCTCGGAATCGAATAATTTTTATGTTTTCAGAAACCCCATACTCTCACGAGTCTAAGAATATAAAAATCTCCCAAATCGGAGGTCAAATGCCCCCTCAAAACCCCATAAATAGGTCTAAGAAGTTTACCCACTTTCCATTCTAAAACACGAAATTAAAGGGTGGATTCGTGATTTGATTAATGGGTTTTAGTCATAGGAGAGTAGAGAATCGTTACCCAGTGATTGCCCTTGAAAACCCCCTGAAATTGATCCCAAATCTGAGCTCCAAACCTTGAGTTTTGATAAAAATGGCAAAACCTCGTTTTTGAAATGTTAAGTACTGTTCAGATCATTAAAGCATCGCGAACGCGGCAGGTCTCACGCGTTCGCGAAGAAGGAAAATAAAAGGTCCCCTAAATGCCCTTCGCGTTTGCGAAGGAAGGGATGCGAATGCAAAGGCCTGGCCCAGCAAACTACGCAAACGCGAATCAGTGCATGCGAACACGTTGAAGAAAAATAAAAGGCCTAAAAATTTTCCCTACGCGAATGTGTGGAAGGCAACGCAATTGCGATGAAGTGTCTTTTAAACCTACGCGAACGCGATAAGGAGGATGCAAACGCGGTAAAGGGGGAGGCAGAGCTTCGTGAATGCGAGGCTCTAAACGCGACTGTGTAGTAGGATTTCCTAGGTGGCCAAAATAAGCCTTCGCGAACGCAAAGCACATAACGCGAACGCGATGAAGGCACACCAGAAGCAGCAACAGTAGTTAAAAAATAGGAGGAAATGACCCGTTGAGCATCCGAAACATAACCGAGGCCCCCGGGACCTCAACCAAACCTACAGACATAACCCGTAACATCATTCAAACTTGTACCAATCCTTAAATCACTCAAAATAATGCTGGAAATACGAGTTAAGCTAAGATTCAATCCTAAGAACTTGAAATTTCAACCAAACACACTTTCGATCAAAAACCTAACCAAACCTCGCCCGAACGACCTAAAATTTTCACACACATCCCAAATAACACGATGGAGCTACAACAACTTCCGGAATTCCAATCTGACCCTCGGATCAAAAACTCTCTATCGGACTGTAAACTTCAAAAATTCAAACTTCGGCATTTCAAGCCTAAATGAGCTACGAACCTCTAAAATACATTTCGAACACGCTCCCAACCCCGAAATCACCTAACGGAGCCAATGAAACCATCAGATTTCTATTCCGAGGTTGTCTTCACATTGTTCCGAATACAGACCATTTTTCAACTCCTAAGCTCTCATTTAGTGACAAGTGTCCCAAAACACTGCGAATCCTAACACCGAACATCCCAGCAAACCAAAATAGCAGAAATGAACTTAGGGGAAACAGTTAATAGGGGATCGGGGCGTAAATTCCAAAAACGAGCAGTCGGATCGTTACAGCCTCCTACACTTAAACATTTGTTCGTCCTCTAACGAGCATAGAGAACATACCTGAAGTAGCAAAAAGATGAGGGTACTGGCTGCGCATATCCTGCTCGGTCTCCCAAGTTGCCTCCTCGGCCGGCTGACCCCACCACTGGACCTACATTGAACCAATGTTCTTTGATCTCAACTTTCTGATCTGCCTGTCCAAAATGGCCACTGGCTCCTCAACATAAGATAGATCCTTATCCAACTGGACTGAACTGAAATCCAGCACGTACGACGGATCAACGTGATATCTCTGGAGCATCGTAACATGAAATACCGGATAAACTCCGGCTAGGCCTGGAGGTAATGCAAGCTCATAAGCAACCTCCCCAACACACCTCAAGATCTCAAAAGGGCCAATAAACCTCGGACTCAGCTTCCTTTTCTTCCCAAACCTAATGATGCCTTTCATAGGCGAGACCCGCAGCTGAACCCTCTCACCGACCATATATGCAACATCACGAACATTCTTGTCCACATAACTCTTCTGTCTGGACTGAGCTACATGAAGTCTATCCTGAATCACCTTAGCCTTCTCCATTTAATCCTGAACCATTTCTGTGCCCAATAGCTTGGCCTCACCCGGCTCAAACCAACCCACCCGAGATCTACACCTCCTACCATATAAGGCCTCATACGGCGCCATCTGAATGCTGGACTGATAACTGTTGTTATAAGCAAACTCCGCTAACGGCAGGAAATGATCTAATGACCCTCCAAACTCAATCACGCATGTACGAAGCATAACCTCCAGAATCTGAATAGTGCGCTCCGATTGCCCGTCTGTTTGGGGGTGAAATGTTATACTTAACTCCACCCGAGTGCCTAACTCCTACTGCACGGCTCTACAGAACTGCGAGGTAAACTTAGTACCTCTGTCTGAGATGATAGAAAGTGGAATACCATGCAAACGAATGATCTCCCTGATATAAATCTCCGTCAACCGCTCCGATGAATAAGTGGTACACACAGGTATGAAATGAGCGGACTTGGTCAGCCGATCCACAATGATCCAAATTGAATCAAACTTCTTCACGGTCCGTGCGAGTCCAGATACGAAGTCCATGGTGATACGCTCCCACTTCCACTATGGGATCTCAATCTGCTAAAGCAACCCACCTGGACACTGGTTCTCATACTTCACCTGCTGGCAGTTGAGGCATCTAGACACATAGTCAACTATATCCTTCTTCATCCGCCTCCACCAGTAGTGCTGCCTCAAGTCCTGATACATCTTCGTGGCACCCGGATGGATGGAATAGCACAAGCTATTGGCCTCTGCTAGAATCAACTCTCGAAGATCATCGACATTGGGCATACAAATCCGGTCGTGCATCCTTAATACCCTATCATCCTCGATGGTAACATCTCTGGCATCACCACACCAAACTTTGTCCTGAAGGACAAACAAATGAGGGTCGTCATACTGCCGCTCCCTAATGCGATCAAATAGGGAAGACCAAGAAACCACGCAGGCTAGAACCCGACTGGGCTCTAAAAGGTCAAATCTCATGAACCGTCTGGCTAAAGCCTGAACATCCATCGCCATAGGTATCTCTGAGGCTGGTAGATATGCCAAACTACCCAAACTCTCCGCCCGGCGACTCAAGGCATCGGCAACCACATTGGCCTTGCCCGGGTGATAAATAATAGTAATATCATAATCCTTTAACAACTCTAACCATCTCCTCTGGCGCATATTCGGGTCCTTCTACTTAAGCAAGTGATGTGAACTCCGATGGTCAGTATAGATATCACAAGCACCCCATACAAATAATGACACCAAATCTTCAAGGCATGAACAATAGAAGCTAACTCAAGATCGTGGACAGGGTAGTTCTTTTCATGTACCTTCAACTGTCTGGATACGTAGGCAATCACCCTACCGTCCTGCATCAACACCGCTCCAAGTCCAACCCATGAGGCATCACAATAAATTGTATAGGACCCCGAACCGGTAGGCAGCATCAAGATTGGGGCTGAAGTCAAAGCTGTCTTGAGCTTTTGGAAGCTCGCCTCACACTTCTCTGTCCACTAAAATGGGGCACCCTTCTGAGTCAATCTAGTCATATGGGCCGCAATCGATGAAAACCCCTCCACAAAGCGACTGTAATAACCCGCCAGACGGAGGAAACTGCGAATCTCTATAGCTGAGGAGGGCCTGGGCAAACTCTGCATGGCCTTTACCTTCCTCGGATCCACTCGAATGCCCTCACTCGATACCACGTGGCCTAGGAATGCCACAGAACTCAGCCAGAACTCACATTTTGAGAATTTGCATATAATTTCTTCTCTCTCAGAGTCTGAAGCACTATCTTCAGGTGCTGCTCATGATCTTCCCGGCTCCGGGAATAAACCAAAATATCATCAATAAAAACAATCACGAATGAGTGAAGATATGGCATGAATACACTGTGCATCAAATGCATAAAAGCTGTCGGGGCATTAGTCAGCCCAAATGACATAACAAGGAACTCGTAATGACCATACCGAGTCCTAAAGGCAGTCTTCGGGATATCTGGCTCCCAAATATTCAACGGATGGTAACCTGAGCACAAATCAATCTAGGAAAACACCTGTGCGCCCTGAAGCTGGTCAAACAGATCATCAATACGCGGCAAAGGATAACAGTACTGTACTGTAACTTTGTTCAACTGGCAATAATCAATGCACATACGAATAGAACCATCCTTCTTCTTTACAAATAAGACAGGAGCACCCCATGGCGAAATAGTGGGCCGGATAAAACCCTTACCCAACAATTCCTGTAATTGTTCCTTCAACTCCTTCAACAAAGGAGGAGCCATGCGATACGGAGGAATAGAAATAGGCTGAGTGCCCGGCAACAGATCAATGCCAAAATTGATATCTCTATCGGGCGGCATGCTTGGAAGATCAGCTGGAAACACATCGAGGAAATCCTGTACCACTGGGACTGAATTAACAGAAGGGGTGTCAACACTAACATCTCTCACATAAGCTAAATACACGGCACACCCCTTCTCAACCATACGTTGAGCTCTAAGGAAAGAAATAACCCTACTGGGAGTATGATCTAAAGTACAACTCCACTCAATACGTGGAACACCTGGCATAGCTAGTGACACGGTTTTGGTGTGACAATCAAGAATAGCATGATGGGGCGACAACCGCTCCATTCCCAGAATAATGTCAAAACCAACCATGCCGAGTAATAATAGATCTGCCTTGGTATCAAAACGACGAATAGTAACCAAACACGATCGGTAAATGCGGTCCACAACAAGAGAATCTCCCACAGGAGTAGAAACATAAATGGGGGCACTAAAAGAATCCCGAGGCACACCCAAATATGAAGTAAAATAAGAGGACACATATGAATAAGTAGAGCCTGGATCGAATAGAACCGATGCCTCTCTGTGACAAAGCAGAATAATACCTGTGATGACAGAATCAGAGGCAACCGCCTCAGTACGAGCAGGAATACAATAATATCTAGCTCGACCCCTCTCACGAGGGCAACCCCTATCTACCCGGCCTCCGCCCCTGGCTGGCTGGGCAGGTGGGGTAGGAGTGGGAGCTGGAACCATAGCCTGAGAACTCTGATAAGCACGCTGTGGCTGAGCAGTCTGTGAAGAGCACCCCAACCACGTCTGGGATAGTCCCTAACTATGTGACGTGTATCGCCATACTCGAAACAAGCTCTAGAAGGATGTGGTGACTTTGACTGACTGGAGCTAGGTCTGCTAGACTGACCTTTGGAAGCACCCTGCGCAGGAGGCGCGCTAGAAACTGGAGGCGCATAATAACGCTCCTAAGGTACAGGTGGAGCTGGAGTACTACCGGCTGCTGGCAAGGCAGAATGTACAGGGCGACTACAATAACCCCTACCATAATGACCGGCTGAAGGGGTACGGGCACCAGAGTAGTGACCCGACTCTCGAGACCTCTTGGCCTCCCTCTCCCCTTGCTCCCTGGCGAGCATACCCTCAATCCTCCTAGCAATGCTCACTACCTGCTGGTAAGGAATATCCATCTCTAACTCTCGAGCCATGCTGGACCGGAAGGGCAGAATAAGACCCTCGATAAACCTCCGAATTCTCTCCAAAACTATGGCAACCAAAGCCGGTGCATGTCTAAACAACCTGGTATAATAGATGGCATACTCTGAGACTATCATAGCACCCTGGCACAAATGCTCAAACTCCACGCGCCATGAATCCCCAAGGCTCTGGAGAACAAACTCCCTCATAAACATGTCTGAGAACTGGGTCCAAGTCAGTGAGGCAGACTCGGCTGGACTGTCCAACTCATAAGTATCCCACCAATCATAGGCGGCTCCCAAAAGCTAAAAGGCGGTGAAAGAAAACACACTAGACTCCACTATGCCCATAATGCGAAGAATGCGATGACACTCCTCCAAGAATCCCAAGGCGTCATCTGATGCTAGGCCAGTGAACATTGGGGGATCATATTTCTTGAACCTCTCTAGCCTACACTACTCGTCCTCGAAGATAGCTGACCCATCACCAGGCCGTGATGGTGCTGCAGGCGATACAGGAATAACCTCTGGGACCTGCTCCATCGGCACTCTCTGCTCAGGAGTGAAGGCTGCAGGAGTCTAGGCCCCCCCAGCCTGTGATGTGGCTGCAGCGAGGGGAAGCAACCCCGCCTGAGCCAAGGTATTGTACATGCTCATGAACTGAGCTAGAGTCTCCTGGAGCGCTGGAGTAGTAGTAGTTGTGGTAGGTGTAGCAGGTGCCTGGGCTCCAACTGGATTTGCTAGTGGTACCTCAGCGGCAGCTCGCGCGGGTGCTGCGGCTGCACCTCGTGCGTGTCTTTGACCTCTACCGTGGTCCCGGCCTCTAACAGCGGCAGTAGGAGGCGCGGGTGCCTGGTCCTCTCGTGTAGCACGAGTCCTTACCATCTGTGAGAGAATAGAAGACAGAAGTTTAGAATTGATGTTAAAATATCTCACGGCAAGGAATGCAAAAGAAATGCAGATTTTTCCTAAATAGTTATATAGCCTCGCGTAGATAAATACGGATGTCTCTGTACCGATCAGTGAGACTCTAATAAACCGGACTGTGTTTCGTGACTCCTATGAACCTGGCTGTGATAGCAACTTGTCACGAACCTAGTTCACCGATCGTGAACATGTCATGATGGCACCTAGTCCCCATGGCCAGGTAAGACAAGTATTGCAGAAAAGATATAATATTTGCGGAAAAACCAATTGAAACTGAACATATGAAAAATAACAACTGAGTATAAGGCCGTCCAGTCTGTACAACTCTAAGAATATGCGAAAGTCTACAACCAAATCCCAAAACCCGAGAACTCACAGGAAACACAGGCTAATAGAATTCCAATAAGTACTCTAATCTCTAGAATAACTACATCTAAAGTATAATAGGATAACAACTCTACAACTAGAATAAGGAAGAAGACTCTTCGATCTGCGGACGCTGCAGATATACCTCGAACTCTCCGTATGTCTCCTCGCCTCAAGGATAGTGCACCTTAGCAGAGGTACCTGGATGATCTATACATGAAAAACATGTGCATCAAGGGCATGAGTACACCACAGCGGTACTCAGTAAGTGCCAAGCTTAACCTCGGTTGGGTAATGACGAGGAAAGATCAAGGCCCTACTGAGGTAAAAGTAACACAGTAACAATAATTAACAGAATGGAAGTCTGACACAAATTAATAAACGCGGCAGTGTAATAAGGCAAAACAACGAGCAAGGATAAAGCAGAAACACAAGCAAACATAGCTAAATTTAAAAATACAAACGAGGGTCTCCCAGGATACCGTCCTGTAGCCCTTTCCTCAACTGTTCAATGGACGTCTCGGGATACTGTCCCATAGTCCAACTATCATATCAATATCGAGGATCTCCCGGGATACTGTCCCATAGTCCAATCATCAATGTGCAAGGGATCTTCCGAGATACCGTCCCGTAGTCCCAAAATAAAAGTGCAGGGGAATATCCCGGGATACCGACCTGTAGTCCCAAAATAAAAGTGCAGTGGGATCTCCCGGGAATTGAACCGTATTCCCAAAGTAAACAAATAAGGGGTGAGGGGGAGCTACCGGAATCCCACATCCGTAGTCCCAATGTAAATGCGCAATCAAAGCCAAAAACAAACCAAGGGATAAGTACGAAAAACGAAGAAACAGATAGAGCTAGCCTAGCATGCTTCACGTAGTACAATTAAACAACTTAAGCAATTAGGCAATTATGTCAGTTAGACATGCTTTCCTAGTCTAGCACAAGTAATAAGCTTTAAGTAAGATATGACAAATAAGAAGGAAAGTTAAATATTAACAACTTAAGTAAAACCGGATTTTCATCAATCGGCTCAAGTATGCGCTCGTCACCTCGCGTACAAGGAACTCAAATATCAAGAACAAATGCTAAGGGGAAAGGTCCCCCACACAAAGTTAGACAAGCCACTTACCTCGAACCGGCTCAATATCACTAGAAACCACGCTCTTGCCACGAGTATCTGACTCCAAATGGCCCAAATCTATTAAATTCAATTACACATTGTAAATAATATTGCAAAAAACTGGTTCCACTATTAAATTTAAAGCTAGGGTGTGAAGATAGTTAAAATGACCAAAATGCCCCTTCAGCCATCGTCTCGGAATCGAATAATTTTTATATTTTCAGAACCCCCATACTCTTACGAGTCTAACCATATAAAAATCACCCAAATCGGAGGCCAAATGCCCCCTCAAAACCCCATAGTTAGGACTAAGAAGTTTACCCACTTTCCATTCAAAAACACAAAATTAAAGGGTGGATTCGCGATTAGATTAATGGGTTTTATTTATAGGAAAGTATAGAATCGTTACCCAGTGATTGCCCTTGAAAAACCCTTGAAATTGCTCTCAAATCCGAGCGACAAACCTTGAGTTTTGATAAAAAAATGGCAAAACAGCATTTTAGAAATGTTAAGTAATGTTCAGATCATTAAAGCATCGCAAATGCGGCAGGTCTCACGCGTTCACGAAGAAGGAAAATAGAAGGTCCCCAAAATGCCCTTCGCATTCGCGAAAGAAGGGATGCGAAGGTGAAAGCCTGGCCCAGCAAACTATGCGAACGCGAATCAGTGCATGCGAACGCGTTGAAGAAAAATAAAAGGCCCAGAAATTTGCCCTACGCGAACACGTGGAAGGCAATGCGATCGCGATGAAGGGGCTTTCAAACCTACGCAAACGTGATAAAGAGGATGCGAACGCCGTGAAGGAGGAGGCAGAGCATCACGAACGTGAGGCTCTAAATGCAAACGCGTAGAAGGATTTCCTAGGTGGCCAAAATAAGCCTTTGCAAACGCGAATCACATAACGTGAACGCGATGAAGGCATACCAGAAGCAGCAGCAGCAGTTCAAAAATAGGAGGAAATGACCCGTTGAGCATCCGAAACACACCCGAGGCCCCTGGGACCTCAACCAAACCTATAGACATAACCCGTAACATCATTCAAACTTGTACCAATCCTCAAATCACTCAAAACAACACCGGAAACACTAATTAAGCTAAGATTCAAGCCTAAGAACTTCAAATTCCAACCAAACACACTTTCGATCAAAAACCTAACCAAACCTCATCCGAACGACCTGAAATTTTGCACACACATCCTAAATGACATGATGTAGCTACAACAACTTCTGGAATTCCAATCTGAACCTCGGATTAAAAACTCACTATTGGACTGGAAACTTCAAAAATTCAAACATCGGCATTTCAAGCCTAAATGAGCTACAAACGTCCAAAATACATTCCGAATACGCTCCAACCCTGAAATCACCTAACGGAGCTAATGGAACCATCATATTTCCATTAAGAGGTCGTCTTCATATTGTTCCAAATACGGACCATTTTTCAACTCTTAATCTCTCATTTAAGGACTAAGTGTCCCAAAACACTGCGAATCCTAACACCAAACATCCCGGCAAACCAAAATAGCAGAAATGAAACTAGAGGAAGAAGTTAATGGGGGATCGGGGTGTAAATTCTAGAAACAACCGGTCGGGTTGTTACAAGGTGGGTGCCTGGTTGCTAAAACTTCAAATGTATTACCTTGTTCTCCAGGTGGGCGCCTGACTACTGAGCTTGAAATGTATTCCCTTGTTCTCCAGGTGGGATCCTGACTGCAACAAAATAGACAAACAAAGAAAATTTTCTACCCCAGTTTGGTAGTTGGGTAGGTTCGTGAGTTGTTAGCAAAACGTTAATCACCTAAGCTATTGATGCAATGACAGTAAAACTAAAGACTTGACTGGAGTGTATGATCCTTTGAGTAACACCAAGGGCATTTAACTTAGCAAATTCATCAGACTAAGATTTAGATCCTACGAGAAAATTCTTCAGACTAGGTCTTTTGTTATCTTGTTGTCTTAGGAGAAAGCTTCATCAGACTAAGACGTCGACCCTAGGAGAAGATTCATCAGACCAGGTCTTTTGTTATCTTAGGAGAAAGATTCATCAGACTAAGATTTTGATTTGGAGGAAAATCCATCAGACTATGACTTTTATCCTAGGAGAAATATGAAAAGCAATGGTAGCATTTTGTGCACACTAGTCAAAATAGGCAAGGGCAAAGATTTCAGAAACTTCCCTTTTGCGGCTCTCCTCTTCTTCCTTTTCTTTTTCTTCCTTTTCTTTTCTTCTTTTTCTTTTCTTCTTTTTCTTTTCTTCCTTTTCTTTTTTCTCTTATTGTTGAACCAATAGTCTTGCACTGCTTTGTTCCTGTTTCAAACAAAGGAAACTTGTGAGTTTAAAATGTGGTGGTTAGTTTGTGACCTTGAACTTTGAGGGCGACTGCTTCTGCGTTTGCCAAAATGATTGATTTACACTTGAAGATCTTTCTTGTTTATGGACCAACCCGTTTTCTCTATCATTCTCACCACAAAACCTTTTCTCCGTTCAGACCCGATACCCTAAATGTGTTGCATTGCATGAACTGGCATCCCCCAACTTTTATGTCTCATCTGAATCCCAAAACATGACACTTGTCACCCAATCATTGCGCATGCTGTTTTTCCTTGACTTAACCACTGACCCCCGCCTTGGTGTCTATTGCTCCTTCACTTGTCACGATAACTGATTCCCTACTCGAAGACCTTTCTTGTTTATTGACTAACCACTTTCTTTGTTACCCTTGACACGGATATTTCTGATCTATTCGCCAAAAACCCTCCATCTATTGCATGGTTCCTAAATTGAGACGTACCAAACCCTTCTGTTTCACGTGAATCCCAAAGCACGTCAATTGCCAACCACTCACGATGTTCTTTCTTAACTCACACCCCTGGTCCGGTCCTTGAGGTCTATAGCTCCCCTATTTTCAATGGTAACTTTTACTTCTTCTTGGAAAGTCTTGCTCGTGACCGGTTTAACACCTTTTATCAAGCTTATAACAGGAAATGCCTTTGGTCTATTCGCTCTGACCCTTCATTTGTGAAATCGTTCATGAATTGACATATACCTATCTTTTGCATTTCACAAGGATCCCAAAAGCATGTTGATTGTTGCCAACTCAGTGTGCCTGCTATTTTCTCTTGACTTGACGCCTTGATGTGTTCACCATATCCCATTTTGTTTAATTGGAAAGATTGTTGGTATATTTTGAAGTTATTTCTCACTTGTTATGACCAGACAGACTCAAGAGGAGGAAGTAAACAAGACAAAAGGAACATAGTAGAAGGAAAATAAAAGAGATGATTCCTAACAAGAAAATTACAAAGTAGAAACTTTTCGGATGTGGATACCGACTCTAACAACCTTGACATGCACCTGCAACCTACTCTGTTCAGCAATCTGATGTTCATCTCTTATTGTACCTTTTTTCCGTGAAACTAGGCTTCAATGCTCAACTTATCCCATCTGATTCACAATCCTTATTCGACTTGTAGTGCCGAAGAGTTTTCACTATCAAGCCTCTCTCATTTTGGTCTTTCTCTCAACTCACCGTCGCCTTATGGTGCCTGTGAAGGTTTTAACCAATAAGACTCTCTGATTTTTTATTTCTCTCTGCTTTCATCGATTTGTGTACCCGTGAGGGTTCTCATAAATAAGACTCTCTTATTCTTCATTTCCCTTGTTTGGACTGGAATGCTGCCCTTGATATGATTCACCTCTACTCGCTTGATTTGGCATCTCTCGAAGACTGATCGGAAGGTCTTTCTTTGGACCGTAATGTAGGTTTTGGATAGGGTTAGAAAAAAAGGGTATCAAAGGTTCAAAACAATTCAACATGGGTTCAAAATTACAACTTTCAGAATCAGATTTCTCACAACAACCACAATTTCAGCCCCAGTTTCTTTCTCGGGGACTTTGGACTTTTATTTCGATGTGACCGAACCTCAGAGGGAGGCTGCCTACATACCCTTTCGGGATCAAGTCAAACGTAGTTTAGGCAACTACTTTTGTTGTTGCTATTTTCTTTTTTCTTTTATTTTCACTTTTTTCTTTTCCTTTCTTTTTCCCTTTTCGTTGTTTTGTTGTTTTTCTTTTTTTTTTCCTATTTTTCTTCTTTTTTTTCTTTCTTTTTTTCTCTTTTCATTCTTTTTCCTTTACTTATCTGAACTTCGCTACTAATTCCAAAAGTGGGGTGTGAAAGAAAATAAATAAGGCTCAAAGGGGTAATAAAGGATAAAGTGTTTAGATAGCAGAACAAAATGCCTCAATCATTCCAATCTTAAAAATATGCCAAGTACAAACAACACAATTAAACAAACCATGGAAAACATTTGTAACATCTTGATTGTACCATACTTGATAACTATATCCGTGCATTTGCCTTCTACATCTGTTGAATTCAAGGCAGCATTGGACAACACTCTCACCTTCCTTGCCATGAAAGGCCCGAACAATTTGGCAAACTTGACTTTAGGGTTTTTTTATGTTATATATGACCCAGTTTCACACGGTTCGTGCTTCAAATGATCTTAAAGTGTTCTTATTTGCTTCAAGTGCCCCTACATCTTCAACATTATTTCATTGTTTCATTACTAAACTGACTTTTAATACCAGGCTGAGAATTATGCGTGCATGTCATGTCACTAGAGCCAGCGTGAAAAGAACTGTAAAAGGAGAAGAGAACTAAACAAAATGACTAGAAATGGCAGGAAACGGAGAATTGTATTAGACTGATGCTTAAATGGTTTAAACAACAAGACAAGCAGACTAGACTAAGGTTACAACCCTTGAACAACCTAGATAGCACTAAACAAGCTATTACAACTAGACAAACAAGGCAAAGTGAAAGGATAGAAGGGTTTGAGTCACCAAACAATATCTGGATTACATCCTGAAATAACTCGGACAACAGAAATGACACCAAAATAAACCACCGAAACTCCAAGAGATGTAGCGTCTTCCCAATTACCAAGAACTACATCCTAGACACTGAGTTTCACACCAATATTGCTGGAATTTTCACAAGTCTTCATCAAGTTGTTCTTAGCCAACCTCTTTTGGGTTCCTTCTGCCGGCTCGTTCTCACGATCAAATTCTGATAGCACTAAAGCCTTAGTAGCATCTGGTCCTCCAGGTATCTCAGAAGAGTTCTCATGTTCCTTTTCCATGTAAATCATACCCACCATATGCGTCTCATTATGCACAGGAGATGGGCTTTGGCTAGTATTTGCTGCATCTGGACTTTGCACGACAATATCGCCTGCATCAATAATTTTCTGAATCACATTCTTCAGATTCCAATGTTTCTCTATGTCGTGACCTAGGGCACCTGAGCAGCATGCGCACCTTTGAGAAGGATCGAACTTCTTTGGAAGAGGGTTCGACGCTTTTATCTGAATCGGCTTCAATATGTCCAATGTCCTTAACCTCCGGAACAGACTGGTATACGATTTTCCCAATGGAGTGAAGGTTTTCTTCTTCCGTAACCTTTCATTCTTAAATGTGGGATTGAGCCGAAAACCTGATCCGGGGTGTTTTTGGTAAGCTCGCGGGGAGGGGGGTAGATGGGCATTTTGAGGAGCTGGGTACTGTGATGTGCGACTTTTGGAATTCTGTGGAGAGAAGTAGCATCAGGGAGGGTCATCTAGTGCACAAGGATAACCATGGGGATGACATCGAGGTTGGAAGTGCCGATTAGGAAAACTTATTGGATCGTCTTTTCTGTTCCTCTTTCTTCTAGCCAAACTTACTGGGACGTTCTAAATGGCTTCCGAGCAACTCACGATTTTGCCTTATTTGATCCCTTCTTCTACTAGCTCCCCCATTTTCAACACATCATTGAAAGTTTTTCCTAAGGCCGGGATCAAATGATTGTAGTAGGTGGGTCCTTGGGCCTGTAGAAAAAGCTCAACCATTTCTTCTTCGTCAATCGGGGGACTGACTCGAGCAGCTTGCTCCCTCCATCTGAGCCCAAACTCATTAAAGCTTTCCTCCGGCCTCTTTTTCATCTTATATAGCAAGGAGCGGTCTGAGGTAACACTAATTTACATTGAAAGTACCAGACAAAATCTTGAGCCATGTCACCCAATGTAAGCCACTTATCAACTTCTTGGCGAGTATGCCAGTCCAAAGTTGCCCCACCCATGCTTTCACCGAAATATGCCATCATCAAGTCATGTTTCTCTCCAACAATCCTTATTTTGTTGCAATAGACCCTCAGGTGGTCCACCTGGTCTCCACGCCCATCATACAAGTTAAATTTTGGCACTTTGAACCTTGCGGGTAGGCAGATGTCACGGAACACAATCAGTTCTTTACAAGTCATTCTACCCTGGCCTCCAACTCTTTGCTTATCCTTAAGGACTATTCTGCACTTTTCAACTTCCTGGGTACCCCATCTCGCCCTTCTCTTCCTGCAACCTTTTCATTTCTAGCATGAAGCTCATCCCGAGAACTCTTCTTGTATGAATTAAGGACCTTGCGGGAAACCTTTTGGGGGTGATATTGGGCATTATGAGCTTTGCGTGGGTATTCATTATTTGGGGTAGTGTATATGACAGGAAGGCAATTTTAGGGCGAGGTAACTGGAGGACGAGTGATGGAGCTACTAGGGTGGTTGGGGAAATTGTGAGAAGTCGGTGTATCTGGAGAATATGGAGGATCATCCAGCGTTGTGTTTGGAGCTTGGGTAAAGGCAGCATCCGAAAAAATCGGTGGCGTTGGGGGTGGTGCCTTTCCAATTATCCAGGCTTGATACATGTCTGCCACGTGTTGTCTTAACATCCGCACCTCTTCACCCAACCCATTATCCCATTCAACAAACTGATGTCGGGCACCGGTATCAACCAACTCAGTTCTATTGTCGTTCGCCATTGCCTTTTGTCCTTGTGTTGCAAAGAAGAGTTACCACTTTAAAACCACAAACCAACCACCTCTCTCTCCATCTTTCTTGTTTTTCTGCTCTTTTCTTTCCTCTCTTTTTTTCTTTTGGTTATAGTCGAATGCCATGGAGATTGCCTACGTATCATGACCCCGCTTGAATCAGACCAAGCGTAGTTCTTGCAAAAATAAAGAGATAATTTTTTGACTTTCAAATCTTCATTAATAAACACCGATTACAAGTGATACTAGACTATTTATTTTTCTAAAAGGGAACAACTACAAAACAGACTTAAAAACAAAATACAGACTCAATGACTTGTTATACATCAAAGCTTCAAATCCTGGGGTCCACGGGGCATCACTCGGCATCGCCATGGGCCTGTGCAAGATTGAGAAGGTTTCAATGTCAATTGTAGGCTATTTATAGGAAACTGGCCATGTAATGACTTATTTTGACTAAAAATAGAAAAGTATATATTTTTCAAAAATATTTATTCTAAGAAAAGAAAGACTCGGCTTTGCAAATAAGGCCTTTCAGCATTTCCAAAAGGGAGATTTTAAGGTTGTGCCCGTAAATCGTTTTAAAATGACTCAGGGTGGCTGTTCTTGCAAAAATAATCTTCCGGCGCCATTTTGGGGATATTCGGCTTATTTTTTACAAGAATGGCATCACCCAACTTATTTTGACAAAAAAATTAAAATTTTGACATTACTTGGCTATTTTTGAAAAGGGGTGGTTGGACCCGATAAGGATTGCCTACGTATCTCACATCAAGTGAGAATCAAACCAGCGTAGTTCGGGCAAAGTTGCCAAAATCAAAGCTATTTTGAACAACAATTTTCTTTCTATTTTTTCAAATATTTCCTTTTTTTCTTTTCTTTCATATTTCAAACATCCGGCAGCATTTCGGTACTATTTGGGCGTTGGTTTTTTCAAACAAACGATTACCCTCACTTAGTCCTAACACTGCTATTTTCCACAATTTTCACTCATTATATACAAGCCGATCCACATGCACAACTAAGCAAATGAATGTGCAAGCAGCACGTAAGATGCATCAGGATGATCATTTCATTTCAGGTCACCTGTCCTAGACGGACCCAACCCCTGTGTTGAGTCCCCTAAGTCAAATGCACATGATGCAAACAAGCGTCCTAATAGGGATGCGGCATGAGTTTATTGTTCTTCTAGGTTTAAACATGGCTTACCCAAGCGGACAACTTGGGCCGAGTGGGAGGCAGCGTACCAGAGATACAGAAGCTCCGCCGGCTTAGCAACTTATCCAAACCTCATTCTAAATTGGGAAAGACCCTAAACAGAAGAGAAGCTACACGAAGTGCACCCTTCTCCATGATGTAGAAGACTCAGAGAGAGGAAAGGATTCACGACAGTTTATATATAATTCAACAAATATCCAAGCGGTAAAACATTTAGCTCATAAACATGTAGAAAAATCAGATAAAGCCAAATATAAAAATTTAACTGAGCTCGAATTCTTGAAACCTGAACGAAAAGTTCTGGGTTCTTGTCCCCAGCAGAGTCTCCAGAGCTATTACACCTCCTTTTTACTACACCTACAAGGACGTAAAAGAGTTTTTCTAATTAAAGGACAATCGAAACGGGAATTATTATTAAGATTCAACGTCGCCACTTGGCAGATTAATGGTGTTCCAAGTCACCGATTGAATCCCAAACCGATGAAAATATGACTCTGTTAACAGTCCGCGAAGCAGAAATTAGAGTAAGGAATTCTGTTAGCCCGGGAGAAGGTTTTAGGCATTCCCGGGTTCCGTGGTTCTAGCACGGCCGCTCAACTGTTATATTTGGATTTATCTGATTTCAAAGCATGTTTTAGCTTATGCTTTTAAACCATAAACCGCTTTATTATTATTTTTAACGAGAATCGCAACGTCGTGAAAACGAGTCTCGAACCACGTCACATATATGCACTCGTGGTTGTTGACACATTTCTACTTCGTTGTGATTTGGATTTGGGTTACAAAAATGTGCACCCGAATTTAGGAAGGTAATGTTATTAAAATACGCGCCTAAAGAGACTAACGCGTTATTATCTTTGGGGAGGGCCGTGAAATTCGATAAACGGCCCATTCCAAAATCTAAGCATTTTAATGTAGACATTTAAGAGGGCCCATCAATTTATGCATTTGTATTTGGCGGGGCTCACCTCATTTATTTTAAAAGGCCAACCTAAAGCAACCACGATTTCTATTTAAAGCACCGAGCAAAATCTTAAACCAATTAAAACGAGAATATGCTAACTTTGCTTCAAATACATTTAGTAACTTGTAATAAGGAAAAGCACTACTCAAATTAACAAGACATCAATTGTTTTAATCCTAATCTCATGCTCAGATTTTCTTACCTAATTATCTATTGATGAGTACTTGGATATTATTAAGGGTGTAAACAAGCTGGAATATAGATTGAAGTTAGTACAATAGTCATGAATTGTAAGTCTCAAATGAATAAGATAAGCGACATTGACCATGTGATTTTATACATACTGTATACAAACAGGCTAGCGGCCTAAATTCAAAGAAATTCATTGATTTTGGAATGATTCGAACTAGTGCTCAAATTGTCGTGATTTCAGAATTGAACTACATTAACTATTATTGAGAAAATGCTCTCGTGTCTGGACTTATCCTGAAAAGGTCTCCTGTACTGATTTTCAATTATCCTGAAGATCCAACTATACAACATTAGGACTACCAATTTAGAAGGAATGAAATCAGATCCATAGTCTAATAGTATAGTACAGTCCCAAATGAATCAAACACTCCAAGTCCATGATTGTTCAAAATAGTCTTAGTTTAATTATAATGATCAACCAAACCATAGAAAACTATATAAAACATACAGGATTGTTAAAACAACAGGACTACAACAGAAATTTAGCTTCAATTTCATTTCATGTTTTGTACAGGAGATGATACATCGGAACAGGCTCGAAACGTGTACTTGCGATTGGAAATTAAGATGGAGGAGAGATCAGCAACAGAGATAACAGATAGCAGCTTAGATTTACAACAATTAGACCAATTCAATCTCAAAACAACAGCAAATCCAAGAAAATGACTTTCAGAGTTTCAAAACCAGCGACATAATCGATAAACTTGACTGGACTTCAAAAATAGACTTGAACTTAATCCAATAACCCTTCAGAAACTTCAGCTACTGAATATTGAGCTAGGAAATGAAAATTAACCTCCGAAGCTTGAAATTAACCTAAGAATATTTGAACAGAATAGTATTTTTGGATTTTTTTTAATTTCTATTGTTTTTGGCTTTTTGAATTTTTGAATTTCTGTTTCAGATATGGAAAACTGAGAGAATACTTTTGGGGGAAAACTTTTTCGGCTCCAAAACTTGTTCTTCAAGGCACTAGAGGCTGCTTTTTATATGCAAAGATGAGGGCAACCCCCAATTTTATATTTTCCTCTTAGTCCCTATTTTATTTTCAGATTAGTCCTGTCTTTACTGACTTGTTTCGCAATTTAACACACCAAAATTACTGAACCTTACACTAAAGCCCTACTTTGGAAGGTCCTAGAATATTTGTAATGACCCGACCTGTCATTTATTGTATTTCAGCCCCGTTATCCCCGTTATATGTTTCCCCGTATGTTAATATGCGTGTTTGGTGAGTTTGATGTGGTTTGGGTGGAAATTGGATAGAAATGAGACAAAGAGTCTCTTTAAGAAAAGCTTAAGTTGGAAAAGTCAACCCGACGTTGACTTATGAGTTAGAGGGCTCAAAACGGATTTCCGATCACCCGAGTAGTTTCGGGGGATGATTTGTGACTTAGGAGTGAAAACGGAAGTGAATTCGGAGGTCCGGAGGGAAAGTTAGCTAGGTTTGGTGAAGCTGGAATTTTGGAAGAATCCGGTCGATAGGTGAGAATTTGATCCGAGGGTCGGAATGGAATTCCAAAAGTTGCATTAGCTCCGTGGGGTGATTTT
>MU733097.1:32092-49076 GCA_026770625.1 Nicotiana glauca | reverse complement strand
CAAGTTTGAATGAAGTATTAGGTTGAGTTTGTGTTTTTGGTTGAGGTCCCGAGGGCCTCGGGGTGATTTCGGATGCCTAACGGGCATTTTTGGTTTTGGAAAAAAAAAAAGTTGCTGAAATGCAGCAGTTATTGCAGAAATTTTGGGCATTTTCAGGTGCTAGTAGGCTAATTTGGGAGCTCATATCTTGTAATCTATAAGGAATCACAAAAATTGCAAACACACGAAAGTTGTAGACCTTCGTGTCTAGTTTCCTGAAAGCTAAAGAACTCGTAATTTGGACATCTGTACTAGAAGTTATGATCGACGGAAAATGACTGCTGGAGTAATAGGATGTACAACTTGTATAGCACAGGTGCAAGGTACAACTCGACGAAGCACGGGCAGATTCTTTATTACACGAAATTGGTTTATTTCTTTCATTTATTTCATTTGGTTTGGATGATTTTGGAGAGGATTTCAAGGGGGATTTCATCAAGCATCAAAGGTGAGTTGTTTCTACTTATTTCCAAGTTAAATACAAGGATTAGAACTGAAAACTCAAGTAATTTATGGACAAAAATGGTAGTTTAGGGCTTGAAACTTAAGAGAATTAAATGGAGATTTGAGGGGTTATTTGCACTCCGATTTTGGTAAATTTGATATGTACGGACTCGTGGCGAGACGAGGAATCCGGTGATGTGAATTTCGTAATTTTTCGAGAAGTGGGCCCGGGGCTCGGGTTTTGCTAATTTTGCGTATTTTGATGTTTTTCGAGTTCTTTCGATTGGGTTATGTTCCATTAGCCTATTGTAATATATTCTTTGTGTTTTTGGCCAGATTCGACGCTCGTAGAGGAGAATTTAAGGGGAAAAGGCATTTCGAGCTAGTTTCCGGCCGGCTTGAGGTGAGTAATGGGTGTAGATGATGACCCGAGGGTTCGAAGCCCCGATATATCACATTGTGATGCTATATTGAGGCGAGACACGTACTCTACTGCGAGTGTGGGGTCGATTATGATTGGGGACTATGGCTTAGTCCGACCGAGTGGCATTATACAGTGTTGTTGGCTATAGATGAGCCGGTAAACCTCCTACTTGGATGGTTATGAATATATTTAGGCTGCGTGCCGGTTAATTGGATCTCGTGAGGATCGTTATCATTGTTTCTATGCATTATAGCATGCTTTCATGACATCAGTCCTGCACTAGAACTCTGTTTAACATGATTTGGTAAATATTGAGGTTTGACACCTAATTCTATGTTTTCTTCTAATAAACTGAACTAAAAATGGTAAGATATATGTGCCTGTGAGGCTTGTATGCATGTAGCTGGACTGATAGTGGATCGGGCTGTGCGCCACAGCGTATGTTACTATGATATTGCGCTTGGGCTGTAGGAGCCCCTCCGGAGTCTGAACCCCCACAGTGAGCGCGGGTACCCAAACGGATCGGACTGCACGTACCGCAGTGGTCATGCATTGCATTGCATCGCATGCATTGATTATTGTTGCTTTATATGCATATCTCTGAGGTTTAAACTGTATAGCTATGTTAGATAGCTTTACTCTGTGCTTTATTGTGGATTTCCAATCTTCGGGTTTTTATACATGCTTATTACTCGCTGAGTTGGTAGACTCACCCCATACTCCCTGCACCTTGTGTGCAGATCCAGGTGCTTCCGAGGTTTAGCGTTGCTGTTGCCGCTTATCCAGGTGCCAGAGCATTGAGGTAGCTGCCAGCGTCCGCAGGACCAATTGCTCTGTTCTTATCAGTTATTTCTTGTTATTCAGACATTTGTAATTCATCTTTCAGACTTGTACTTGGTTTTTGTTAGAGGCTCTATACTCGTGACCCCAAGTCTTGGGAGTACTTGTTCAGTCGTGGTTTCTATTCGTACATTATCTTTTCAGTTATTCAGAATTTATTGTTAAAGTTGCCATGTTCCCCTTATTGCTTCATGTTTGGGATGAATCGTTGTATTGAGAAGGTGTTGGTCAGGCTTGCGCAGCCTCGCGGCAGGGCGCCATCATGACCGGGTTTGGGGTCGTGACAATATTCTAGTTCCAACTACCATGTGCCACACAATCCTAAATATCTAAACCACCCTTGAATTGAACTTGAAATTACTTCCTAGCCTAACTAAGCTTCAACCCCTTTTTATCCCTGAAATTGTTAACCATGCTAACTATTCTAACTGACCATGGTTAATTAACTACTAAACTAAGAGTTAATCAGTTATATCCAAACAACTAAACTAATTGAAACTAACTGAAATTATTATACTAAACTAAAAATATTAACGGAAATGAACACAATTACACTAAACTAACAGATTTAACCATGTAGCATTGTACTAAACTAACATTTAACCATGAATGCCAATTAAGCTAGCAATATTAGAAACATAATTTAATCATCCCTTATACTAAATCAGAAAATTGAAGTGATATCTACTGAATTAAAAGCTAATAATCACAAAACAACAATTAAACTAAAACCTAAACTTAAACTGAACTAAACTAAGATGGATTAACTCGAATGATTGACCATTGTGACCCGGGACGAACCTAAATAAGCACAGAAAAATGTCAAACAAAAAAAACTATACTCAATTTGATTAAAACAATTAATTAATTGAAAAGAACACTAAGAACGCCTAAGGAAAACTTACCGGCCATTTTTTGGATTTACGATTTGACTGACTCAAATGAGATTCGAGGTCCAGTGACGGTGGATTCATCACGAGGGAAGCAAGCAGGCCATGTGGTCTCAATTTGGTATTGTTTGGAGAAGCTAGGGTTTTGGCCAAAACTTCTAATTGATATTCGAGAAGTTCCGGCTATATTCGAGGAAAATTGGGGCTGGATATGGAGAGAGGAAGAGGAGAGGAACCTAGGGTGTTAATTTGGGCGGGATTGGGTCACCTAGGGTTTTAGCCGGAGAATTTCGATTCAAGATTCGAACCTTTCAGTTGGGATTTGAGTGAAATTATGGCCAGATATAGAAAGAGGATATGTAGAGGCATCTGTGGTGTAATTTTGGGCTTCGTTGGAGAATCGCCGCCGGCAGACGGTGGCAGAACATGAGTACGTGGAAGATGAAATTTGTCTAGGGTTAATGAATATTTTTCGGATATTTTTATTTAATCAAAGAGATGGAATCACGGCTGTTGGATTAGATCAACGGATGGCCCAGATTCAATTGACACGATGCGACGTCGTTTTTGGGGGATGAGGAACCGGACCGGGTAACAGGGAGATTGGGCTGTGGACTGAGCGGTATGGGTCTGGTTTCGGCGTGTACGTGTCTGGGCTAGGATTAATTACAATGGCCCAATTTGTATTTAACTAAACAAGACCTCTGTTTTTCATTGTTTTCTTTTTTTTTGTTTTCATTTTGTATTTATATTTTCTTTTGATTTTATTAAAATGAAAAATTAAAAAAAAGACCTAATTTGTTTTCCTAAAAATTGATTAAGTCATATTTAAAAGTAAACTCATGACAAATTCAAAAATTAACAATTAAAAAATGCAAAATGGACTACTAATTAATCCTAAAATATGGAATTAAATTCTTGATGTAAATGTCAAGTGTATTTTTTATATTTTTTCATATGAATTAAAATGCACAAATAAAATACAAACAACTAACATAAAATGTCACAAAAATCCACAAAAATGCAAAATAATGAAAGAAATTATTTTGTTTGAATTTTTGAGAATAATTTATATAGGGAAAAAAAATCACGTGCTCACAATCTACAATGTTCAAAAAGTATTCAAAAATCATCATTTCTTTTTTGAACGGTTGGACTTCGTTGATGAAGTTGGCTCAACCTGCTTTTGTTTGGCAGCTCTCATTGGAAGTCGCATAACAATTGCTTCCTTGTCAGACCTTGTTGCAATTTTCATTCAGATAGCACTTGCTTTGCTTGTTCCAATATGTTCCTCCACTGTATTTGGTGGTGTATCTAGGTGATGAATGCATGTGCGATAAGAAGGCTTACTTGGAATGAAATCTAGAGCCTCCAATTTGTTCTTTAGTTTTCCAGTTAAAGTATTTTCAAAAAAAGCAATTTGAAGTTCATCCCTGACAACTCTTTCCACACGATGGTTGTAAAAATTGAATCTTTAGTTTAAGACCATTTTCCTGCTCCCTTTTCAAATTTGAGCAGATGAATTTATTTGACAAAGTGACTTAAGGCTGCATGAACTTGGGATCCTCATTGAAATGCTTACACTGCACAGTAGTTGCTGCAATCTGTTTCTACTTCACCTTCTTCTTCTTGTTCTTTCCTGTTGTTGTCTCTGGACTGATTTCAATTAGCTATTGCTGTCTTGGATTTATTGCTGTTTCATTTCGATCATCAATAGCAGCTGGAGTGTTCACAATTTGCTGCTTCTGCCTTTCAGATTTCTTATCTGCTGCCTTTGTCTTTGAGCTAGTAACCATTGTGCTAGCTTCACTATGTGGAAAGCCTGTAGTCTGCTGTCCATCCTTTAAGCTAGTAGGGAAATGTTGCTGCTGTGCTGCATTTGGATGCAACAGTGCATAACATTGAGTGTGTGTACGCTGTTGTTGTTGCCCAGGATAATGATCATGAGCATAAGAAGCTTCTTGATCCCTCAAGTCTTGATGTTGCTATTGTGTTGCATTTGGAAGATATTCACCTTGAGTGACTGCACGTCTGTGTTGCTGTGTAATACATTTACCTGCTTCAGAGATAGCTTCTAGACCTAAACTGCGATTGCCCAGAATGAGTAATGGCTTTGGTGCTTGTAACATTTTGTTGCTGCTTCCAGCTGCACTGTTAAAATTTCCAGCTGCTGCTGCGTTTTGCTGAATAACACTTAGAAGTACTACTTCTATTTGTTGATGTTGCTGGTCATTCGGTGTAGCACAAATTGCAGCAGTTGACTGCTCCTGCTGCCCATGCCTCTTTGGTCTCGATTTAGGAACGACAACTGTTGCTTATGCATTTAGTTTGCTGCTGGATTTATCATAGTAGTCACATCCATAGCCAAATTATCATTGTCTTTTGCTTCTTTTCTACTGCTGGACAGTGGACCTATTTGGTAGGCCATCATTCCCTCATTTGAAGGTGTTGTATCAGGTTCACCATCTTCACCTACTGGTTTTGCATTGGTCGCTCGATTAACATTAGGTTTAGAAACACCCGCAGCTACTCGAACACCATCATCATATAATGCAACATTAAGCTTCGAGTTTGTAACTCCAGCAGCCCCCCGATCAACTCTAGCTTGTCTCTCCTTATGTATATCAGTAGCTATAAGATCTGCTGTGCTTACAAGAAGATCAATATCAGCAGCAGGTTTAGTACCCCTATATAAAGCTCGCTCAACAGTAGTATTCAATCAGCCATATCATCCAACTTTGAAACAGTAACATCTGCACCATTTTTACATGGCATTGCAGTATCACTCAAAGTCACATCTGCAGATTTAATCACAAAACCTGCATTTTTAAAACTCCAATGAACATCTTGCTTGACTTTAGTTTGACCAGTAGAAGATCGCACAATCTTGGAACTTGGTGTCCTTAATGCTACAGCATTCTCCAAAATTGAGCATTCAGCTCCTGTACCATTCTCCTTAGCAACTATGGCATTCTTATAAACCAAACCTTGCTTCCCTGCTTTCTCAATCAATGAGGTATCAACTACAAAATTACTATCAGTAGCTGCCAAACCTTTACTCCCATGTATAGCTACCTAAATACAATCAGCAACAACCTTTGAATCTGTACCTCTGGACAAAATTTTTTCAGCACTGGCTAATTTATCATAGGCTTCTACAATTGGATTCATAGCATTGGAAATTCTTGCTAATGCTATTTTAGCAGATACATCCCGCGTGGGTGGAGATGAACCCTTGAAAATCTTTGAAACATCAATATTCCCATTATTTTTATTACCAAATTTCTTCTTCTCCATCAAGTTGTGAAGCTTGCTGTTTGATCATCTTTTCTTTTGCTGCATTAAATTCCAATTGTACAGTTCTTTTGGAATTGACATAATTCCTTGCATCACCTTCTAAGTTGTCAAGACTGCCCAAGCCTTCCACTTCACCCCCTTGATCTGCCACTTCCTTAGTTTCCTCGATCCTCCAATAACACGAATTTTCATCATGCCCTTGATGTTTACAACAGGTACAATACTTTGGTATATTATCAAACACTATCTGCTGATAATATTCAATAACTTTTCTGAGTTTACATCAATAATATTGATCCTAACTTTCTTAGGACGTTTATCTAGTAGGTCAAGCATAACCTTAACCCCCGCCGTGTTTGGTCGCGTTCGATCTTGTGTCGCTTTGTCCACTGCTAAAGTTTTACCCACTACTGAATCTATGGACATTAAGGATTTCTTTGCAAATAAATTTGCAGGAAGATCCAGCATCGATATCCAAACGACTGCTCTTGAAGTTTCTTCGTGTGGATTAATTCCCATCGTCCATGGGAATGTCCTGAAGAAATATTCTTCTCCTTTTGTCTTCACATATTCAGTAGTTCTTGATAACAGCTGAACAAAATCATCAAAAATATCACACCTTACCAATAGATGTCGATATTCAAGTTGTCCCACGTTACAGTAGCCTTTGATGTCGAATTGCTTAGGAATAATCTGTCGCAACTCCTGCATATCTGGCTTCCCATATGAGAACTTAAGAATAATTGCTTGATGCAGTCCCTCCTCGATTGTAAACACATTAATCTTTTCAATGGTGAAATCAATATTTGGTTCACCATGTAACAAGTTAATAGGAGTCAACTCAATTTTGCTTTTTGACACGTTAGATTTGGTTGGATTAAGTCGTTCAGCATATGATTGTTTTGGATTAACGTTTGGAGTTCTTTCTTGAGTGTTTTGGATTGTCTCTCCCAAAGCCAAAGGCTAGGGAGAGATCGCAGCATCCATGATCTTCAAAGCTCCATTGACGTGAAGGAGCAGCTGAATGTAACAAAGATTTCTGCTTGCTACAGTAACTCGCGAACTTAAATTTAAGATCTAGCAAAATTGGCTATGATTTTGAAGATTAAATCAATTGGGGATTGTGTGCGAAGAGGAGATGTTTCTTTTGATACCAAAATTGTTAGAATCCACCGCCGAATTCCGGTGTTATGGCTCGTGAATAGTAACAAAATTACTATTAACCCTTCTCCCGCCTCTTCAAAGCTTTATTTCAAAATGGCCTGTATTTGTTAGGGTGTTCAAGGAGTATTTTTTTTGGATTTTTGTTTCTGATTTTTCTTTGGATTTTTTGGTTTTTTTTTTTGGAAAAATATTTCAAAATGAAGGAAACCCGTATTTTTCGATTTTGATTTTTCATTTTATTTTTGTTTGCATATGAAAGACTTCAGAAAGAAGGAAACTACTTTTTTCGAGTTTTAAAAAAACTTCTTTTTTTTTAAAATTTTCTAAGGAAAGATTTTTAAAGAAGGAACTAAAGGAAAATATTTTTGGATTTTTTAAAAATTAGGGGACTAATGAGGTTTGCCTACGTTTCTCACATTCGGTGAGAATCATACCCGCGTAGTTTAGTCTGTTTTGATGGAAAAGAGGAAACATCGCACTTTAAAATTTGGTTCATTTTGAAATGACTTTTCTTCTTCTTTTTTCTTTCAGAATTTTTTAAATACCAACCTCACTCTTGGTTTTTCTTTTTTCCTTTTTTTTTTATATTTTCTTTCTATATTCTAGAAGCCGGTCAACATGCAAGTCGAACAGATAGATATACAAGTAGCACGTAAGATGCATTAGGATGGTCTTTTAATTTGGATACACATGTCCTAGACGGACCCAACCCCTGTGTTGAGTCCCCAAAGTCAAATGCACATGATTCAAACAAACGTTCCTACTAGGGATCCGGTATGAGGCTTTATTATTCTAGGTTTAAAAACCTAGATTTATTGTTCTAGACTTGTGTACCCGAGTGGACAACTCGAGCCGAGGAGGGGGCTACGTACCAGGAACCAAAAGGCCATCCGGCTTAGTAAATTGTCCGAGCCTCTTTCTTATTTTAAGGTATGAGACTAACAGAATAGGGACTCACGGCCAACGTGCACATCCCCGAAGATGTGAAGAGCAGTTTATACACAGTTTAGATAATTTCAAAGCGGTAAAAGTAACATTTCGCACATTAGGCCCCAAATATGTAATAAAATCAGATAGTAGATAAACACAAATATAACAATTCATCTAAGTTCGAATTCTGAACTTTGAACCAGAGATTCTGGGTTCTTGTTCCCAGCAGAGTCGCCAGAGCTGTCACACCTCCTTTTTATCCACCCGAAAGTAGTACAAGGGATTTTTTCCAATTTAAGTGAAATTATTCGAAATGAGATTATTTATTCATTTTCTGTTCAGAGTCGCAACTTGGGATGGTTTGTTTTCTGGTGTCCCAAGTCATCAGTTTATTTTAGAATCCCAAATCAAGGAAAACTCGACTTTCCTTTTGAAGTCTGTGAACCAGAAATTCTGAATAAGGAATTCTGCTAACCCGAGGAAAGGTGTTAGGCACCCCCGGATTCCGTGGTTCTATCACAGTTGCTTAAACTATAATAATTGGCCTATTATATGATTTTAGTACATGTTTTAGCCTATGGTATAATTTTAAATTATTAACCGCTTTTAATTAATTTTTAGGAAGATTCAACGTTATCAAAAACATGTCTTTGAACCATGCCACATGAAATGCACCTGCAGTCCGTGACACATTTTATTTAACGTTGTTGAGATTTGAATTTGGGTCACATGAAATGCACACCCGAGTTTAGGAATTTTTTTTAAATAGCGCGCCTAAAGCAACTACGCACTTTCAAATTTGTGAGGCCCATGAAAAATTCAACTAAATAGAACACCTCGATTTCTAAAGCATTAAAATTAGTTAAAGAGAGGGCCATGGTTTTTTGGTATTTAATTTGGCATGGCACGCCTCAAATTATTTTAAAAGGATTGTATTCAATGTAAATCAAACAACATATGTTCATGATTATTGTAAGGCCATGAATTATGGAAGTTGTTGTGGATGGAGTGCTAACTTTTGTTCTTGTTAAATTGTCCTATAGCCCCCCAAGCATACTGTACATAAATAATTTGTATTCTGCCAAGGAAATTCCTCAAACAACCACAATTTATTAATTACCTCAAATTACTAAAATTATACATGGCCACCTGTCATGACCCTAGTTCACCAATTGTGAACACGTCATGACGGCACCCAGTCTTCACGACCAAGTAAGCCTAATACATTCCGGAAGTAATAACATTTACGAGATTTGTAATCAAAAGCTAAATAACATGAGTAATGTATATAGTTGCCGCCTGGCACATACATTTCAATACTTTAAATTCTGAAACCATCCCAAGGACCCGGAATCCCACGGACAACACAGGCTAAGAAAACATAACATTGCTCTAATCATCCGGGAAGTCTATAACAAGGAAGAATAGAATAGCATCTAGCTAACTAAAGGGTAGAGTGAGAGGGATGCTCTCCGGTCTGCGGACGCATCAAATATACCTCAAGTCTCCGAAATGCTCCCTGCAACTACTGATAATGCGCCTGCGTTGAGGTACCTGGATCTGCACATGAAAAAGATACGCAGAAGAGGCGTGAGTACACCACAGTGGTACTCAGTAAGTGACAAGCCTAAACTCGATTGGGTAGTGACGCGGAAAGGTCAGGGCCCTACTGAGGCAAAAATAATATAGCAGCAAAATATTAACAGTGCAGAAATCCAATAAAACTAATGAACGCAGTAGTGTAATAAGACAACTCAATGAAATAATAATACTACAAAGACAGAACAGAAAACGCAGAGTAAACACAGCTAAATTGCAACAAGAATGCCAATGAGGGTCTCCCAAGATACCGTCCTGTAGCCCTTTCCTCAACTGTCTAATGGATCTCTCGGGATACCGTCCCGTTGTCCAATTCTCATATCAATATTAAAGGATCTCCAGGGATACCGTCCCGTAGTCCAATCATCAGTGTGTAGGGGATCTCCCGGGATACCATCCTCTAGTCCCAAATTAAAAGTGCTGGGGGATCTCCCAGGATACCGTCCCGTAGTCCCAAAATAAAAGTGCAGGGGGATCTCTCGGGAATCGAACTCGTAGTACCAAAGTAAACAAACAAGGGGAGGAGCTCCCGGAATCCCACATCCATAGTCCCAATGTAAATGTGCAACCAAAAATCAGAGAAATATTTAGAAATTGAAGTACAACAATGCAAGGCAACAAATAATACTGGCCTAACATGCTCCACGTAATCACAGTTAAGGCAATTTAAACAATTAGGCAATTTGGATCAATTAGACATTCTCTTCGATACTAGCACATGATATAAAAGCAAGTAGGATAAAGCAAATATGAAATAAAATCGAGCTCAAGTATCTAAGTAAAAATTTAGGTTTCAACAATTAGCTCAAGTACGCGCTCGTCACCTCACGTACAAGGCATCCAATTACCAATTATCATATCCTAAGGGACGAAGTCCCCCACACAAGGTTAGGCAAGCTACTTACTTCGAACTGGTGCTAAATCAACTAAGGAACGATGCCTTTGCCATGAGTATCCGACTCCAAATGGCCCAAATCTATTCAATACAATTACATATCGTAAATAATATCATAAACAACTGATTTCACTATTAAAATTAAATCTAGGGTGCGAAAATAGGTAAAATAACCAAAACGCCCCTCTATCCAACGTCTCGTAATCGAATAAGTTTCACATTTTCAGAACCCGCGTACTCTCACGAGTCTAACCATATAAAAATCTCCCAAATTGGCGGTCAAATGCCCCCTCAAAATCCAATAGTTTGGTCTATGAAGTTTTACCCAAAATTTACCAAGTTTTGATCATAAATTCGAATTCCCATGATGTATTTAGCTATATAATGATGAAATATAATGAAAAGGGATCAAAGAAACGTTACCCAATGATTTTTTCTTCAAACCCCACTCGAAATCGCCTTCTCCCATGCTCAAATTGAGTTTTTTTCTAACTTATGAGATTAAACCCTCGAAGTTGATATTTCTGTCCAGACATTACCGCTTTTGCAGATAAGGGACCGCTTCTGTGGTCCCGCATATGCGGACAAAGTGCCTCTTCTGCGGCTTCCACTTACCATACCATTATCCGCTTCTGCGGTCTATGGATCACTGAGGCGATAGCGCTTCTGCGGAATTTCGTCCGCTTCTGAGGACCTGACCTTGATCCCACACCTCGCTTGTGCGGCTGCCTAGCCTTTTTTGCGGCTCCGCTTCTGCGGTTCCCAAGCCGCAGAAGCGAAAATACCATAAGCCTTCTGCAAATTTTTCCTCCCAACTCAATAAGTTGCCCGTTGAGCATCCGAAACACAACCGAGGCCCCCGGGACCTCAACCAAAAACACCAATATCACCTAATACCTCATTCAAACTTGTACCAATCCCTAAAACACCTAAAACAACACCGGAAATCCAATTAAATCAATGATTCAAGCCTAAAAACTTCAAATTCCAACAAAACACGTTTTTGATCAAAAACCTAACCGAACCTCACCCGAATGACCTGAAATTTTGCACACACATCCTAAATGACATGGCGGAGCTACAGCAACTCACGGAATCCAAATCCGACCCTCGTATCCAAAACTCACTATCGGACCGGAAACTTCAAAAATTCAAACTTTGGCATTTCAAGAACCTAAATGAGCTACGGACCTCCAATTTACATTCCGAACACGCTCCCAACCCGAAATCATCTAACGGAGCTAACGGAGCTAACAGAACCATCGGATTTCCATTTTGAGGTTGTCTTCACACTATTCCGAATACGAACCATTTTTCAACTCTTAAGCTCTCATTTAGGGACTAAGTGTCCCAAAACACTCCGAATCCTAACACCGAACATTCCGGCAAACCAAATTAGCATAAATGAACTTAGGGGAAACAGTTAATGGGTGATCGTGGCGTAAATTCTAAAAATGACCTACCGGGTCGTTACATCCTCCTACACTTAAACATTCATTCGTCCTCGAACGAGCATAGAGAACATACCTGAAGTACCAAAAAGATGAGGTATTGGCTGCGCATATCCCACTCGGTCTCCCAAGTCGCCTCCTCAGCCGGCTGATTCTGCCACTGGACCTTCACTGAAGCAATGTTCTTTGACCTCAACTTTCTGATCTGCCTGTCCAAAATGGCCACTGGCTCCTCAACATAGGATAGATCCTTGTCCAACTGGACTAAACTGAAATCCATCACGTGCGACGAATCACCGTGATATCTCCGGAGCATCGAAACATGAAATACCGGATGGACTCCGGCTAGGCTGGGAGGTAAGGCAAGCTCGTAAGCAACCTCCACAACTCACCTCAAGATCTCAAAAGGCCCAATAAACCTCGGACTCAGCTTCCCTTTCTTTCCAAACCTCATGACGCCGTTTCTAGGCGAGACCCGAAGCAGAACCCGCTTGCCAACCATATATGCCACATAAGGAACCTTCTTGTCCGCGTAACTCTTCTGCCTGGGCTGGGCTGCACGGAGTCTGTCCTGGATCACTTTAACCTTTTCCATCGAATCATGAACCATCTCTGTGCCCAATAGCCTGGCCTCACCCGGCTCGAACCAACCCACTGGAGATCTGCACCTCCTACCATATAAGGTCTCATACGGCGCCATCTGAATGCTGGACTGATAGCTATTATTGTAGGAAAACTCTGCCAGTGGCAGGAAGTGGTCCCATGACCCTCCAAACTCGATCACGCACGCACAGAGCATATCCTCTAGAATCTGAATAGTGCGCTCGGACTATCCGTCCGTCTGGGGATGGAATGTCGTGCTCAACTCCACTCGAGTGCCTAACTCTTGCTGCACGTCTCTCCAGAACTGCGATGTAAATTGAGTGCCTCTTTCTGAGATGATAGAAACTGGAATACCATGCAACCGGACGATCTCCCTATTATAGATCTCCGGCAACCGCTCCGAGGAATAAGTGGTACACACAGGTATGAAATGAGCGAACTTGCTCAGTCGATCCACAATGACCCAAATAGAATCAAACTTCCTCATGGTCCGTGGAAGTCCACATACGAAGTCCATGGTGATACGCTCCCACTTCCACTCTGGAATCTCAATCCGCTGTAGCAACCCACCCAGATGCTGGTGCTCATACTTCACCTGCTGGCAGTTGAGGCATCTAGACATGTAGTTAACTATATCTTTTTTCATCCGCCTCCACCAGTAGTGCTACCTCAAGTCCTGATACATCTTCGCGGCACGCGGATGGATGGAATACCGCGAGCTATGGGCCTCTGCTAGAATCAACTCTCGAAGATCATCGACATTGGGCACACAAATCCGGCCCTACATCCTCAATACTCCATCATCCCCGATGGTAACATCTCTGGCATCACCACGCCGAACTCTGTCCTGAAGGACAAGCAAATGAGGGTCATCAAGATGCCGCTCCCTGATGCGATCAAATAGGGAAGACCGAGAAATGACACAGGCTAGAACCCTGGACTTTGAAAGGTCCAATCTCATAAACTGCATGGCTAAAGCCTGAACATCAATCGCCATAGGTCTCTCTGAGGCTGGTAGATATGCCAAACTCCCCAAACTCTCCGCCCGGTGACTCAAGGTATCGGCAACCATATTGGCCTTGCCCGGGTGATAAAGAATGGTAATATCATAATCCTTTAACAACTCTAACCATCTCCTCTGATGCATATTCAGGTCCTTCTGCTTAAGCAAGTGCTGCAAACTCCGACGGTCAGTGTAGACCTCACAAGGCACCCCGTACAAATAATGACGCCAGGTTTTTTAGGGATGAACAATGGCAGCTAACTAAAGATCGTGGATAGGGTAGTTCTTTTCATGCACCTTCAACTGTCGGGACGCGTAGGCAATCACCCTATCGTCCTGCATCAATACCGCTTCAAGTCCAACCCATGAGGCATCACAATAAACTATATAGGACACCGAACCAGTAGGCAACATCAAGATTAGGGCTGAAGTCAAAGCTGTCTTGAGCTTTTGGAAGCTCGCCTCACATTCCTCTGTCTACTGAAATGGGGCGCCCTTCTGAGTCAATCTATTCATAGGGGCCGCAATCGATGAAAATCCCTCCACGAAGGGACGGTAATACCCCGCCAAGCTAAGGAAACTGCGAATCTCAGTAGTTGAGGAGGGCCTGGGCAAACTCTGCACGGCCTCCACCTTCCTCGGATCGACTCGAATGCCCTCACTTGACACCACGTGGCCTAGGAATGCCATAGAACTCAACCATAACTCACAGTTGGAGAACTTTGCATATAATCTCTTCTCCTCAGAGTCTGAAGCACTACCCTCAGGTGCTACTCATGATCTTCCCGACTCCAGGGAATATACTAGTGCCACACCTTCTTTTTCATGCTACTATGCTTTACTACACCCCGGGAAAGGGTATAATAAAAAAGGAGTTCTTTCACTTAAAGGACAATCGAAACGGGATTCATTTTATTTAGATTCAGAGTCGCCACTTGGGAGATTTATGGTGTCCCAAGTCACCGGTTTGAATCTTGAATCGAGGAAAAGGTTTGACTCTGTTTAACAGTCGCGAACCAGAAATCCGGGTAAGGAATTCTATTAACCTAGGAGAAGGTATTAGGCACTCCCGAGTTCCGTGGTTCTAGCGCGGTCGCTCAACTGCTATATTTGGCTACAATTGATTTTAATACATGTCAAACTACAGTGCAATTTTAAAGTTATTTACCGCTTTTTGTCAATTATTATTTATTTAAGAAAGTGAACGTCGTTTAAGAAAATGTTTTCGGATCACGTCACATGAAATGCACCCGGATCCTCGACATATTCTTATTCAGCGTTTTCGGATTTGGATTTGGGTCGCATGAAATGCATACCCGTATTTAGGAAGATAATATTATTAAATAACACGCCTAAAGCAATTACGCGTTGATAATTTTGCGGGAGGCCATGAAAATTCGCTAAATGGCACGTACCAAGTTCTAAGAATTTTAAAGATATGATTAAAGAGGGCCACACAATTTGTGATTTATTTGGCGTGGCGCACCTCGATTTATTCCAAAGGGCTTTCTTATTCAAAGTTTGTTATAATCGGGTTACATGAAATGCACTCTAAAATTAAGATCACGTGTCATAATCATGCCACGGGAACCGTACTCATGGCCACGATAATTATTTAATCGCGTCTAAAATGAATTTGTACATGATTTAGTAAAACTAAAATCAGTCATCTCATCAACGTGTTACGTTCAATATTATCAATCAAATCCACCGGAACTAGTTAAGCAATCTTACTGTCCATATTAAAATCAAACCATTACACCAATGTAACAATTGTATACAAAAAAAAATGATTTAATTCAAACTACAAAGGAACACCTAGATATAAAAACAAAGATCAGAGAATCCTTTTAACCGCGTGTAGTAATGCTACGAAGGAGTTAGAGAAAAGGTTATCACCATCCCTGAATATATAGTCACAAATTGATCACGTCTATGTATAATATTGCCTGAACACTGTTAAGGGCAATAATACCATGGCATTATGAGGCCATAAAAGGATAATACAAATTAAAAAGGGAGATCGTCGGTAGACAAGTCACAATCAAAACGATACAGATAAAGACACTATTATAAAACTGAAAAGAGAATAACTCTATCTGTTTTTTTACAGTTTCTCGTCACCATCAAAACTGCTGCATTATTCCTGTCTTTTAATTTCTTTCTCATTTTGTTTTGTTTGTTTTATTTTTTTATTTAGTTAATCTTTAATTTAGCTAAAAAATAAACATGGAACACTTTGATAAAAGATCATCACTCCCTCTAACTACTAGCATAGATAGAATTTTCACCAACACAAAAATGTTAAAAAGGACCCAATAACTAATATAGATGCTGATAATGATACTAAATAATTATGCATGCCAAAACAAAATAAAGCAAAGCTTCTGTCATCTCCCACATGAGTTCATAGTTTTCAAAATAAATCCGTACATAACATCACAAATAGGTACTAAGATGAGATGATTTAGTAACACTAACCTGCCAACTATCCAAGTTTATTGTATTTTCTCAAAAATTAACCAAACAAAGGGAAAATCAGCTGAACTTGAAGGAATCGAAACCTTTCCGAAATGCGCCTATGCAACCAGCAATTTACGAAGTATCATAACCCAGCAGAAAACAAGCAACAATTTCCTTTGAAGGCCCAGATTTCGGAAGCTCCTTTATTTTCTAGATCTGTCCCTTTTTAGAAATTTTGATTACTAAAAGCTTCTTCTTCTATTCTCAATCGAAAGTTAGAGGGCGAGTAGAGAAGAGTGAGATGAAAGGATCCAGAATATCTGGTTTTCGGCATGGGATTTTTTATTTTTTATTTTTATTTTTTTATTTTTTTTAAACCAGAGAAGAGGATATGACCTTTATTGAAGTTTTTCACTTTCAAGTCTTATAACAGAGTTGTTTACAACAACATGGCATTCAACGTGATAGCAAAATTGCAAACCGGCTCTTCGACAGGAACTCGACGGAACCAGATCTGTCCGGCAACCTCGAACGGAAAGGAACAAACCTGACGAACAGAGCTAGAGTCCTACGATCTCGACGGAAATATTACTCTGAATGGAATGCCGAACGTGAAACTCAGTCGACAACCTCAAACGAGCACCCTACGAGCTTTAAACGAACTCCATTGTTGCCGGTGGTGAAGGAGCAGCAGCCGGTCTACTGTGAAGCGAAGAAGAAGGAACTGTAACGAGGGGTGAGCTAGTGAGGGTTTAGTTTCCTGCGAGCTCCGGTGAGAACGGTCGTGGTTTCAGGGGCTGGGGGTTGTGAAGACGATGAAGGCAGGTCTTCTCAGCCAAAAGCTACGCTTCAGATTTTTGCCCAGTCCCCCTTTTATCCGTGTATGTGGTATGTTATATATATATATATATATATATATATATATATATATATATATATATA
>MU733097.1:0-31580 GCA_026770625.1 Nicotiana glauca | reverse complement strand
TTTTTAATTCCCGTCCCCACTCTCTCTATTCTGTTTCTCTTTTTATTCTCTTCCTTATCTCTTGGTGTATATGTGTATTAGTTATGGAATGAAGAAGAACATAGGAATTGTGGTCCCCCCAAAGAAAGATGCCAAAATTAACAAAGATAAAAAGAATCCAATTCTGTTAGGTAGCACGTGATCTTGGAGGACATTGGGAAAGTGGGGACCACTTTTCTTTCTTTCATTTTCCTTTCTATTTTTTGTACGTTTCTTCTTTCATCATATTTTAGAAAATAAATTATCAAGACTATTTTTTTGTATTTTTTTTTCAAAAATAAAACTAACTAGACAAAATACCAACTAGCTAGAATAAGGGAAAATATTTTTGTAATAATTTTAGATAAAGTAAGGTAAAGAGAGCGATACTAAACCTAAACTAAATCCTAAATCAATTCACGTTGTAAAATTAAGCTAATTATCTAACTATGTATAAATGATCATTTTTTTTTTTGTGATTTTTTATTAATAACACAATTAACTCAATGTAATTAATTCCTAAATGCAAATTGAATCTGAGGTGGGATGATATTAAAATGTGACACTTTTTATGATTTTTTTATGATTTTAAAATATTAAAAATGTATGAAATGCAACTAAATAAAGAAAACACCTAAAAATTAATTAAAATTTATTTTGGTCTATTTTTAGGAGTTATCTTCATGTAGGGCAAAAATCACGTGCTTACAGCAAGAATATCATCAATAAAAACAATCACGAATGAGTCAAGATATGGCTTGAATATGTTGTACATCAAATGCATAAAAGCTGCCGGGGCATTAGTCAACCCAAATGACATAACAATGAGCTCTTATTGACCATACCGAGTCCTGAAGGCAGTCTTCGGGATATCTGGCTCCCGAATCTTCAACAGATGGTAGCCCGAGAGCAAATCAATCTTGGAAAACACATGTGCGCCCTGAAGCTGATCAAGCAGATCATCAATATTAGGTAAAGGATATCGGTTCTTCACTATAACTTTGTTCAACTGGCGATAATCAGTGCACATACGCATAGAACCGTCCTTCTTCTTCACAAACAAAATAGGGGCACCCCATGGTGAAACACTGGGTCGAATAAAGCCCTTACCCAACAATTCATGCAACTGATCCTTCAACTCCTTCAACTCAGGAGGAGCCATGCGATATAGAGGAATGGAAATGGGTTGAGTGCCCGGCAACAGATCAAAGCCAAAATCAATATCTCTATCGGGTGGCATGCCTAGAAGATCAGCTGGAAACACATCCCGTAACACTGGAACTGAGTCAACAAAAGGGGAGTCAACACTGACATCTCTTACATAAGCTAAATACGCAGCACACCCCTTCTCAACCATACGTTGAGCCTTAAGGAAAGAAATAACCCTGCTGGGAGTATGATCTAAGGTACCACTCCACTCTATACATGGAATACCTGGCATAGCTAGCGTCACGGTCTTTGCGTGACAATCAAGAAAAGCATGATGGGGCGACAACCTGTCCATGCCCAGAATAATATCAAAGTCAACCATACTAAGTAATAATAGATCAGCCCTGGTCTCAAAACCATGAATAGTAACCAAACATGACAGGTACACGCGGTCCACAATAAGAAAATCTCCTACAGGAGTAGAAACAATAACGGGGGCACTCAAAGAATTATGAGGCACACCCAAATGCGAAGAAAAATAAGAGGACACATATGAATAAGTAGAGCCGAGATTGAATAGAACCGATGCCTCTCTGTGACAAACTAAAATAATACCTGTGATGACAGAATCAGAGGCAACCACCTCGGTGCGAGCAAGAATGCAATAATATCTGGCCCAACCCCTCTCACGAGGGCGACCTCTATCGCCCCGGCCTCCGCCCCTAGCATGCTGGGCAGGTGGGGCAGCAGTGGAAGCTGGAACCATAGCCTGAGAACTCCGAAAAGCATGCTGTGGCTGAGCAGTCTGTGAAGATGCACCCCTACCAAGTCTGGGGCAGTCCCTAACCACATGACGTCTATCGCCACACTTGAAGCAAGCTCTGGGAGGACGTGGTAGCTGTGATAGACTGGAGCTAGGTCCGCTGGACTTACCTCTAGAGGTACCCCACATAAGAGGCGCGCTAGAAACTAGAGGCGCATAATAAGGCTCCGTAGGTATTGGTGGAGCTGGAGTACTACCGGCTGCTGGCAAGGCTAAATGAACAGGGCAACCAGAATAACCCCTAGCATAACGACCGGTTGATGAAGTACGGGCACCAGAGTGGTGACCCGACTCTGGAGACCTCTTGGACTCCCTCTCTCCTCGCTCTCTGGCGAGCATACCCTCAATCCGCCTAGCAATGCTCACTACTTGCTGGTAAGGAATATCCATCTCTAACTCTCGAGCCATGCTGGACCGGATAGGCAGAATAACACCCTCGATAAACCTCTGAACTCTTTCCCGAACTGTGGGGACCAAAGCCGATGCATGTCTGTCCAACCCGGTGTAACGGATGGCATACTATGAGACTGTCATAGCTCCCTGGCGCAAACGTTCAAACTCCACACGCCATGAATCCCTGAGGCTCTAGGGAACAAACTCCCTCATAAACATGTCCGAGAACTTGGTCCAAGTTAGTGAGGCAGACTCGACTGGACTGTCCAACTTATAAGTACACCACTAATCATAGGCGGCTCCTCGAAGCTGAAAGGCAGTGAAAGAAACCCCACTAGAATCCACTATGCCCATAGTACGAATAATGCGATGACACTCCTCCAAGAATCCCAAGGCGTCATCTGAAGCTAGGCCACTGAACACCAGGTGATCATATTTATTGAACCTCTCTAGCCTACACTCCTCGTCGTTTGAGACAGCTGATCCATCCCCGGGCTGTACTGGTGCTGCAGGCGGTACAGGAATAACCTCTGGAACCTGCCCCATCAACACTCTTTGCTCAGGAGTGCGGGCTGTGGGAGTCTGGGCTCCTCCCCCGGCCTGAGATGTGGTTGCAGCGAGGGGAAGCAACCCCGCCAGAGCTAAAGTAGTGTACATGCTCATAAACTGAGCCAAGATCTTCTGGAGCACTGGAGTAGTAGTAGCTGTAGTAGGTGTACGAGGTACCTGTGCTTCAACTAGATCTGCTAGTGGTACCTCAGCGACAGCGCGCGGGTGCTGTGGCTGTACCTCGAGCACGTCCTCGACCTCTACCCTGGCCCCGGCCTCTGACGGCGGCAACAGGGGGCGCGGGTGCCTGGTCCTCTCGTGTAGCACGTGTCCTCACCATCTGTGAGAGAATAGAAGACAAAAGTTTAGAATGGGTGTCAAAATATCGCACGACAAGGAATTCAAAAGAAATGAAGATTTTCCTAAACAGTTACATAGCCTCTCGTAGATAAATACGGACGTCTCCGTACCGATTAGCAAGACTCTAATAAACAGGCCTGTGTCTCGTGACTCCTATGAACCTAGAGCTCTGATACCAACTTGTCACGACACCAGTTCACCAATTGTGAACACGTCATGACGGCACCCAGTCTTCATGACCAAGTAATCCTAACACATTGCGAAAGTAATAACATTTACGAAATTTGTAATCAAAAGCTAAATAACATAAGTAATGTATACAGTTGCCGCCTAGCACATACACTTTAATACTTTAAATTCTGAAACCATCCCAAGGACCCGGAATCCCACGGGCAACACAGGCTAAGAAACTATAACACTGCTCTAATCATCCGGGAAGTCTATAACAAGGAAAAACAAAATAGCATCTACCTAACTAAAGGGCAGAGTGAGAGGGAGACTCCCCGGTCTGGGGACACAGCAGATATACCTCAAGTCTCCGAAATGCTCCCTACAACTACTGATAATGTGCTTGCATAGAGGTACCTGGATCTGCACATGAAAAACATGCGCAGAAGAGGCGTAAGTACACTACAGTGGCACTCAGTAAGTGCCAAGCCTAACCTCAGTTGGGTAGTGACGAGGAAAGGTTAGGGCCCTACTGAGGAAAAAAATAATATAGTAGCAAAATATTAACAGTGTAGAAATCCAACGAAACTAATGAATGTAGTAGTGTAATAAGACAGCACAATGAAATAATAAAACTACAAAGACAGAACAGAAAACGCAGAGTAAACACAGCTAAATTGCAACAAGAATGCCAACGAGGGTCTCCTAGGATACCGTCCTGTAGCCCTTTCCTCAATGGTCCAATGGATCTCTCGGGATACTGTCCCATTGTCCAATTCTCATATCAATGTCAAAGGATCTCTCGAGATACCGTCCCGTAGTCCAATCATCAGTGTGCAGGGGACCTCCCGGGATACCATCCGGTAGTCCCAAAATAAAAGTGCTGGGGGATCTCCCGGGATACCATCTCGTAGTCCCAAAATAAAACTGTAGGGGGATCTCACGGAAATCGAACCCGTAGTCCCAAAGTAAACAAACAAGGGGGGAGCTCCCGGAATCGAACCCGTAGTCCCAAAGTAAACAAACAAGGGGGAGCTCCCGGAATCCTACATCCGTAGTCCCAATGTAAATGGGAAACCAAAAATCAGAGAAATATTCAGAAATTGAAGTACAACAATACAAGGAAACAAATAATACTGGCCTAACATGCTCCACGTAATCACAGTTAAGGCAATTTAAACAATTAGGCAATTTTGATCAATTAGACATGCTCTTCAACACTAGCACATGCTATAATAGCAAGTAGGATAAAGCAAATATGAAAGAAAATCCAGTTCAAGTATCTAAGTAAAAATTCGGGTTTCAACAATTAGCTCAAGTACGCGCTCGTCACCTCACGTACAAGGCATCCAATTACCAATTATCACATCTAAGGGACGAAGTCCCCCACACAAGGTTAGGCAAGCCACTTACCTCGAACCGGTGCCAAATCAACTAAGGAACGATGCCTTTGCCACGAGTATCTGACTTCAAATAGCCCAAATCTATTCAATATAATTACATATCATAAACAATATTGTAGACAACTGATTCCACTATTAAAATTAAAGCTAGAGCGCAAAAATAGGTAAAATAACCAAAATTCCCCTCCAGCTAATGTCTCGGAATCGAATAATTTTTTCATTTTCTGAACCCTCGTACTCTCACGAGTGTAACCATATAAAAATCTCCCAAATCGGAGGTCAAATGCCCCCTTAAAACACAATAGTTTGGTCTATGAAGTTCTACCTCAAATTTACCAAGTTTTGATCGTAAATTCGAATTTTCATGATGTATTTAACTATATAATGATGAAATATAATGAAAAGGGATCAAAGAAACGTTACCCAATGATTTTCTCTTCAAAACCCACCCGAAATCGCCTTCTCCCGTGCTCAAATTGAGTTTTTTTAACTTATGAGATTAAACCCTCGAATTTGAAATTTGTGTCCAGTCATTACCGCTTCTACGGACAAGGGACAGCTTTTGCGGTCCCGCATATGCGGACAAAGTGCCGCTTCTGTGGAATTTCGTCCGCTTCTAAGGACCTGACCTTGAGCCCAAGCCTCGCTTCTGTAACTGCCTAGCCTCTTCTGCGGCGCCGCTTCTGCGGTTCCCAAGCCGCAAAAGCAAAAATACTAGAAGCCTGCTGCAAAGTTTTCCTCCCAACACCATAACTTGCCTGTTGAGCGTCCGAAACACACCTGAGGCCATCGAGAGCTCAACCAAAAGCACCAATACCACCTAACACCTCATTCAAACTTGTACCAATCCTTAAAACACCTAAAACAACATCGAAAATCCAATTAAATCAATGATTCAAGACTAAGAACTTCAAATTCCAACAAAATACGCTTTCGATCAAAAACCTAACCGATCCTCGCCCGAATGACCTAAACGTTTGCACACACATCCCAAATGATATGATGGAGCTACAGCAACTCCCGGAATCAAAATCCGATCCTCGGATCAAAAACTCACTATCGGACCGGAAACTTCAAAAATTCAAACTTCGGCATTTCAAGCCTAAATGAGCAACGGAACTCCAATTTACATTCCGAACACGCTCCCAACCCCGAAATCATCTAGCGGAGCTAATGGAACCATCAAATTTCCATTCCAAGGTCATCTTCACACTGTTTCGAATACGGACCATTTTTCAACTCTTAAGCTCTCATTTAGGGACTAAGTGTCCCAAAACACTCGGAATCCTAACACCGAACGTTCCGGCAAACCAAAGTAGCATAAATAAACTTAATGAAAGCAATCAATGGGGTATTGGGGCATAAATTCTAAAAACGACCGGCCGGGTCGTTACACCACCCTTATTAGCCAAACAAGTCAAAGGCCATTAATCTAGTATATCTAACATGTAAACCCAGAAAGAGGTGAAGGGTGAATCAACCACAATGAGATATTTTTTTGTTAAGGTAATTCATATTCAATGTTTTTCAACCCAAAACCTCTCATATGTACTACTCTCACATGGAAAACAATGACAAAACACAACTTCTCGAATTTGACAGAATTATCATGCAGGGAATTCAAAAATCGGTAAGTCCAAATCAACAATTACCACATAGTACAAAACTTAACAACTTCGCAAACACGAAATTCATAATACCGTGGTAAAATTCCACATCAATTCTGCAAAATTTAGCTTTAGAAAGTAATCCTCTATTGTCATTTTCATCTCCATAGAAATAACTTGTTAACGGAAAATTCAACGAAGAGAAAAACTAAAAGAACGAAGAAAAACATCAGAATAAAGTCTAACAACTAGAAATTAGAGTTCACGAAGGAGAAAGAATGAAGATTGCACTTTTAGCTAAATACCTTTCAAATCATTGCTATATTTAAACTTCGCAAATTCATCAGGATGCCAAATAGAATTTCAGACCTGCCCATAGCTTATACCAATTCAAAAATTTAACAAATTTTTTAACATTACCTATTAACCAAGAGTCATTTATAGAATCGAATTGATATTGCAATAGATAAAATCCAAACAGCAAGAAAAGATGAAGGAAAATTGTCATGATCTTGTATTAAAATAGATCTAGAAAATACAAAGGTGAGACAATACACTTTCTTGGACTAGAATTGACCTTAATCAACAGTTAAAACAATTAGAAAGCCAAGTAAGAGCTATCGGCAAAAGTGGAGACAAATTTCGAAGGCCAAATAAATGTTAAGATTCGCAAGGACGAAGCTCAGCAAAGCTGTTCCATCAACTATCAATAGTGATTAGAACTTCAAAGCTAAAAAAAATCGTTCAGATCCCCAGAAAACATGTCTCAACACATAAAAGAGGAAACAACTTTTGAAATCTCTTTGTTTTTAATTCCTTGCTTCTTTTTTGGGGGTATTTGTGTTTTTAGAAGATGAAGAACAGGGAGGTGTGGTCTATGCAACGCTCTCTGTTTGCTCTTCCAAAGAGATGATTTGCCTCCTTTTTTGTTGTCCACCCATTTGATAGGGTTAGGTCTAGGTTTTAATTGAAAGGGAATGGGTTACTGGGCCAGGCAGGTCAAGCGAAATTGGGGTAATTTTTGGATCAGATCTGGGCTAGGTGGGAATTGGCCCACTTTCAAATTAAACTCTTTTTCCAATTTTCTTTCTTTTAATTAAAATTCTACAAATTAAAATTTTAAATTATCCCAAAGTGTGAAATTAAACTAATTAGCTAATTATAAAAATTACAAAAAATACTTAATTCTAAATTAAAAGAGAAATTATCAATAAAAGAAAAAAGGTGTAAAAATAAAGTATATTTTTTGTTATTTTAAAATTTTATAAAACAAATAACTAGCGATTAATCCTAAAAATATAAAAATGAGGCCTAAATGCGATGCACGATATTTTCGTATTTTTCACGATTTAAATAAAACTTAAACATGCACAAAAAATGAAAATAATAAAATAAAATTCGGCAAAAATTCCTAAAAATGGCAAATAAGTAAGAAGATCTATTTTCTTGGGATTCTGTTGGAGTATTTCATATAGGAAAAAAATCACGTGCTTACATATGTCCAGGAGAATATGTCTTCATATTCCTTTAAAAATTCGGTGTATTTTTTCTTTTCCAATGGCAACAAATGAACGCTGATTCTATTTCCTTGACATTCTCTACATCTCCTAGGTTAACAATTTTTGTCTCGTATAAGTTGGACTTAGGTCTGTTTTAAAATTTCTTATCTTCTTTGACGATCTCCTCTGGTATGTCATCTTCTTTTGAGTCAATGTTTGTTTGTTGCGTTGTCTCATTGTATATCAAAGTCATTGGTTCATCAAGATAAGTAATAGTAATACTGTGCAAGTAAAGTAACGAGAGAAAAATAATAAGGTGTTGATTCATAAGAAAAATAAAAATACTTTTATAAATTCCATAACTGTTTTGAACATGGAAGATCTTACTGTTGAAATCAAAATGCGAAAAGAAAAATTATTTAGTAAAAATAAAATAGTGCATGATGCTTCTTTAGCCTTGCTACCCCGAGGCTCATCGGGTTCTGGTGGTCCTGATTGTCCAATTGTTGAGGTATGTGCCTCTACTCATGACTTATATAGAAGGTCTTTCCTACCCCTCCACCTCGTAAACAACACAACTGTCCATGTCCATGTCTTCTAAGTACAAGTTCTTTACCACAGCAAGTGCTTTTTCTTCATCTATCCTATAAACAATTTCATCCTGTTGGAAAGTCTGCTCCAAAGGTGGTATTGGCTGTTCCAGCGGATAGTAGGGACAGCGCCATGGTGCGACCAGTTGTTTAATTCTTCCCAAGTGTACTCGTACCCCTAACCGAAAGGGTGTCGTGCTTCTTGAGCTTTATAGGTTTAGCAATACCCTTGAGGTTCTTGTTGAGCCCCTTGCCCGGTTTGTACCCACTCGATAATTTTCTCCTACTATTTATTCTTGTCTACAACATTGACTTGCTCAATGTGGTGGTAGGTCTTTTTACCTAGCTTTATTCTTCCACCTATTGGCGGAATGTTCTAATGACTGTATAGAGGATTGTTCCCTTCACCGTGAATGATCACTTCCTGGTGATTCCATTCAAACTTCCTGGCTTGATACAATGTCAAAACCATAGCCCCCGTAGAATTAATCTAAGGGCGCCCTAACAGTAGGTTGTAGAATGCTGGTACATCTGTGACTTAAAAATCAACCTCGAACCAAGTTGGTCCCATTTGCAGACACAGGCTAATCTCACCAATGGTGGACCTCTGAGACCCATCAAATGCTTTCACGTTGATCGAACCTTATTTTATATCGTGTAGTCCTTTACCTAGCTTCTTGAGCATTATCAATGGGCATATATTAAGGCTGGAACCCCCATCAATCAGGATCCTAGTGATTAAGTAGTCTTCATATTTCACGGTGATCTGCATTGCTTTATTATGACCTAACCCTTCAGGTTGCAGCTCGTCCTCATAGAAGGTGATTTTATTGCTTTCTAATATTTGTCCCACTATATTGGCCATTTCTCTGCCAGTTATGTTTCTTGACACATAAGCCTCACTCAACACCTTCAACAGAGCATTTTTGTGTGTCACGAAGTTCTACAACAAGGAGAGGATAGATATCTGTGCTGGTGTTTTGTTTAGCTGGTCAATGGCTGAATACTCCTTTTCTTGTATCTTTCTCCAAAGGTCATCTGGGCCTATTTCAATAATGAGTGGCCGGTTGGAAGCTTGCTTACTTGACTCAGCTAAGTGCTCCGGGGTATAGACTCTTCCAGTCCTTGTCATACCCTGTGTTGCAGTAGTCTCTTCGAACCTGACTTTGCCTTTCCTTCTGGCCTTGGCCATATAATCCCAAGGAATAGATTTTTTATGGAATGAAGGCATAGTGGTCATCGCCCCCCGAATTGGTATAGCTACCTTTACTTCAAATGAGGTATGTTCCTTGGGTGGTAAAATTTTAACCTCGAACGGTGCCGGTGTTTTTGCTGATGGTGCTGCCTCAAACACAAGAGGGATAGACACATCTACCTCCGTGATCTCAGATGGTTGAATCTAGACTATAATGGGGTTGAGAGTAACTACTAGCTCTTTTGGATCATCTCCTTCCGCGATCAACTTGATGGATCCTTCGAGATACGAATAATCTTCTATTTTAATCATGGGAACACCCCCACACTTGTGATCTTGTAAGGGGTTTTTGCGAACATTCGGAGCGACTTCCTTTGCAACAATAACCTTGTTATCAATTAAGGACTATATCTTGTCCTTTAGAGTGCAGCATTCGTTGATGGTATGTCCCTTCATGCTAGCATGGTATGCACAAGATTTGTTTAGGTTAACCCACTGAGAAGGGTTCTTAGGGGTTGAATCAGGGATGTTGGTGACATAACCGATAGTTTTGAGTCTCTCCTATAGCTAATCAATGGATTTGGCAATGACTGTGTACTATTTTGGGGGTCTCTAACCAAAATTTGGTCGGGGCCTAGGAAAGTTTTGGTGTGCGGGTGATGATTGATAATGAGATGGTTGGGAGCTATAGGCTTGGTAGACGTGTGCGGGTTGGGAATATCAAGGCGAGGTAGGCTGACATGTGGAAGGTGCAATGACTGATAAGTTAGTGTTGGGGCTTGGTAGGACGGTGCAAGGTAGTTTGGAGCTGACTTATATGTGACTGGAGGTATAGGGTAGGTTTGGTATTTTAGGGGAGACTTGGTCCTTTTTACAACCATTACAGTCCCCTCGTCTCTCTTCTTAGACACACTACCAGACTGCAAGGCCTTATTTGTAGCTAGCAGGGCCTCGAAGTTTGTAACCATGATGCTTTTGATACCTTCTTCGATTCGCTCTCCCAGTTTGATGGTGTTGGAAAGATTATGATTTTAAATGAACATTAGCCATTCATAATACTGTGGGTCTTGAGCCCAGACCAAGAATGTGTTCATCTGTTCCTCCTCTAAGCTAGGTCTAACCTAACCAGCTTTTGACTTCTAGCTTCTGTAGGCTTCTTCTTCAGATTAAATGTAGAATACATACGACGCATTTTTTGTGTTAAATCTGAACATGTTTATGAAGTCAGAGGCCATATCTGCCCAACTTGACCATTTCTTAGGATCCTGGCTGACGTATTAGGATAATGCATCTCCTTTCAGACTCCTTATGAATAGTTTCATATGGATCCTTTAGTCCTTTCCTACCCCGACTACCTTGTCGCTGTATGTTCTCAGATGGGCCTTTGGATTATCTGTACCATCAAAAATCTCAAATTTGGGAGGTTTGTACCCCTATGTTACTTTATCATCTGGTTGTATGTAGAGATCTTCATAGTTCAACCCTTCGATACCTTTACTTCCCTCCACGACTTGGATTCGGCTAGTCAATTTCTTAAGCTCTTCAGCCAAGTTCCTGATGAGTAAATCCTTCTTCTCAATCTCAAGGGTGTAATATATGGGCTGGGTAGAGAGTGGCACGGTTTCCACGTAAATGGGATTGTTGTGGTAGCCGGGTGTGTGGGTGTAGAAGTGGTCATTTACAGAGTTTTGTTATTTAGCAATAAGTAATTGATTGTTATTTGGAGTGTGTAAAGTGTCGCATTGGTTCTTTGTTGGGATAGTGGGATGATTTAGTTGCTTTTGTGGAGGTGTGGGATTTTGGCCATCGGGGAAGATGGTGTCTGGGGTGCTGAGGGAGAAGGATAGGTTGGCCAGGTTCCTAACCTGATAAAAATCTTCTTGAAACTTCAACATCTTCTACTCGAGTTGTGACACATTTTCATTGGGAACCCGAATACCATAGCCATCAATGGCCTATGCTGTTGTGATCTCCTTTCTGACATTCAAATATTCCATTTTGCCATTGTTTTTGTTCTTAACAGGAGTTAGAGGAGGAGTGAGTGGAGGGCCTTTGGATCTTGTGGAATAGGATGACGTTGCTAGAGTGCACGAACTAACCTTTGGGGAGGGGAATAATCAAAACAAAAGTTAAACAAAAAGGTAACCAAGTTAGTGAGGATCATAAAAAAGTATTGCATTATTTAAACGCATAGTGCGGCAATATAAACGTGTCCTAATTTATGGGCCACGTTGTGCCCTAGATAGGCCTAGCGACAAATTGATTCGGAGAACTTAGAATGCTAAATGCCTCATTTTATTGATAAAAAATAGACGAATCCCAAATAAACAGAAAATGGAAATCACTAATGGCCATCGACCTTATTACATTTTATAAAGCGAAAAGAAAAACTCCTATCTAGTTGGGCCCAAAAGGACCTTCTCCAGGTTGAATTCTCTCATTGATCAAATCATCCAGTTCGCATAGCTTCACCAGTAAAAATGCCTTCACCAGGTGTTCTCCTTCATTCTCCTCAGCTTTGTGGCAGTCGGCGACTCTTTTCCTCATTTTTCCCTCCAATTGTAATAGGTTGTATTACAGATAATCTAGCCTTTCGTTAATCTTGATGGACCTTTCTTTCCATTAATTGATTTGGCCATCCGATGGAAGATTTCTCCACCAGTCTAGCAAGAGTGGGGGCGTGCTAATCATACCGAAACTAGGGACCTCGTGCATCATTTTCTGCAAAAAAAAAAAAGGGTTAGACCCTACCCCCACCTGACTAACTATCTAATATCAATAATTCGCATGACACATTCCAGTTCTACAAATAAATGCATAGAACGTGGTGACGTCCGTTTGGGTTTAGGGAAACCCAGTGGACTTTGGACAAGTCTATCTTAACGAATAATTATGTGGATAACATAACTGAACCAGCTATGTTTGACCATGATGCATGCACATTTTAAATTGAATAAGGTTTCTATGAGGTTTTAGACTGGTACCCTTGAGTGGACAACTCAAGAGGTAAGGAACGGAGTCGTCAACTACACCATTGATCGACTAGTTTTACCACAAATATTCCTTTCCGAATTTTGGGGGTAATAATACAGGAAGATTGCAACCACTCATTATAAGCGTTGCTATGATATTTGATTGTGAAGAGTAGAATATGATGCTGAGCATGATTATGAAATAATTAAAGCATATTGTCAAGTATTTGCATGTTTAAGAAAGCCGTAAATACAGCAATTTATAATAGTATAGTAGCAATAAAGAAAAAAAAAAGATAAGTCAGTTTTGCCTTGTAAAAGAAATTAAATGCTTAAAGGAATTTAAACAGGTAATTGCATATGAAACGGAAAGTACAAATTCACAAGTACAATTTGAAATTGTAAAATCCTAATTTCCCCCGACCGAGTCGCCATGCTGTCCCTCCCCGTTTTTTCCCTTCTCGCGTCAGGAGAATCGGGTTAATGACATTTTGGGTATAGGACAACTCATTCCTTTTGGGAATTGGGTTTTGCATTTTTGAAGAGTCTCCACCTAATAATTTATGGTGTATTATGACACCTTCAAGGTTTATTTCTAAATTGTTCTTGATAACCAGAGATAGGTTAAGGACTTGAAATTATCGTAAGGGGAAGGTGCTAGGCACCCCTCAGAATCTACTAGTGTGGTTCCCGGCTAAATAGTTCTTTGTGAATTTGGTGCGATTAACATATAAATAGATAAGGCTCAAATAAGAGGGGATCTTAATACACAAAGGTTTGAAGATAAACAAAGTTTGAAAGAGCAATTAAAATGCTGATTTTTTTTAAACAAGGGGTTATAATGCTTTAAAAGAAAAGGAAAGAAAAGGAAGGGGGTCCTAGGTTTATTTAAAATATGGATCACACCAATGCAATGCTCGGTAATCACTCCTCAGAAGAGGTTCTACACGTGGTATTAGCGCACCGATCATCATATCCATATCTGCCCTTTCCCACCCTATTTAAGGTACTAAAGTGCGGATTGGTCTTGACCACTATTGCATGGTATTAGCTGCCCTATTCCTATTAGTCCTGGAGGACCTTAGGACTACTCATCCTAAAAGGGAGGGATATTAGGTTTATTTGGCGATATACAAAACATTTATGACTGCCGATTAAAGGGGAAGAACATAAATACTGAAGGCTCATATATACCTCCTCAAATAAAGTAATCAAATAGCATGACTCAAACAACAAGCAAAGTCTGATTCTAAAATAATACTTATGGAAAGGAGATTATTGTTGTTAAAGCAGGTGTCACGACCCCGACCCCAGTCGTGATGGCGCCCAGCACATTGCTAGGCAAGCCCGACCAATCACACACACATTCCGAGCTGCCAGCTCACAGTTTTTGTCCAAAAATCATTAATAATGAAGAAATATCCGAAGTTTAGAAAATATATAGAAACAACCCAATAAACCAGTACAAACATCATCCTACAGATCTGGGGGTCACGAGTCAAGAGCTTCTACCGAATAGCTTAATAATAATACTGAATATATAATAATCTGAGTACGCGGAAATGTCAAAAACACAATAATAATCGAGAAGTCGGGTCCTGCGGACGCCAGGCAGCTACCTCGACAAGCTCCGGAAATATGCTCTGAAAGCAGCTAAATATCAAACCCTATCCTGAGGTACCTGGATCTGCACACATGGTGCAGGGAGTAAAGTGAGTACTTCCAACTCAGTGGTAATAGACATATATAATGACTTGAAAGTAGGAATTCCCAATATACAACAATGTGAAGCTAAGCCAGTACTCCTACACATTTAACAGTGTACTAACCTGTAGAGACAGATACAGCAGACATATATATCAATGCATGAATGCAATGCACATGATCGCTACGGCGCGTAGCCCGATCCATGGGTACCCGGCGCTCACTGTGGGGGTTCAGACTCCGGAGGGGCTCCTACAGCCCAAGCGCAATATAATATCACACCCGCTGCGGCGTGCAGCCCGATCCATGCATAGTCATGAATGCACAATCATACTTACCATTTTTAGTTTCAATTATCAGAATTTTAATTAGGTGTTTAAAACCTTAGAGTTTTACTAGCCATTTCGATACAATATTCAATTCAGGACTAATATCAGGAAAACATGTTATACGTTATGGGAACAGTGATAACAATCCCTACGGGATCCAAATAGTCGGCATACAGCCCCAAATATCTCCATAACCATCCAAATAGGAGGTTTACCGGCTAATTTCAAGCCAATGATATAGTTCAACATCATTCGGTCGGACTAGTTTACAGTCCTCAACAATCAACCATAAGCGACCCCGCACTCACAGTAGATACGTGTCTCGCCTCATCATAGTGTCACAGTATGATATACCGGGGTTTCAAACCCTCAGGTCATCATCTACATCTATTACGCACCTCGAACCGGCTCAAAAACTAGTCAGCAATGCCTTTCCCTCGAGAATCGCCCTCCACGGGTGCCAAATCTGATCAAAACCAATAGGAATACATCAAAATAGAACAATGAAACATAACCCAATCGAAATAACTCGAAAAACACCCAAAAACACAAAGTTGCCAAAACCCGAGCCCCGGGCCCGCTTCTCGAAAAATTATGAAACTTGCATTCTCGGAATCCTCGTCTCGCCACGAGTCCGTACATATAAAGTTCATCAAAATCGAAGTTCAAATGGGCCACCAAAATCCCAATCTTTACATAGCAAATATCCAAGCCCTAACTTCTTCAATTTATACCCAAATTCAGAGAATTAATGGAAGATTCTTTGATAAAATCATGTATTTAACTCAAAAAACTTACCCCCAATCGATTCCCAGTCGAAACCTTCTTACTTCCCGTCAAAATGCTCCCAAGATGCTCAAAAATGGTGAAAGAAATGAGTTGGGTCGCTAGGGAAATGTCCTTAAAACATTCTGTCCAGGCCTGATTTTCCTTCATCGCGTTCCCGACCTCTCTCACGCGAACGCGAAGCACATATTCTAGACCTGCCCAATTTTCCTTGTACGCAAACGCGACAACCACAATGCGAACGTGATGGCCCACTTCCCGGGCCTACGCGAACGCGTCTCCACTTCACGCGAACGCGATCAACAAGATTCCAATTCTACGGGACTCTCCTTCGCGAACGCGAGGGCAAAATCCCAGGCTCCCTCAAAACACCCTATGCGTTCGCGTTACTCCTCACACGAACGCGATGAACAAAAGTCTGTAACACCCAACAGCAAAAATCTGCTATCTCCCAAGGCCAAAACTAGTCCGTTTGAACACTCGAAATCACCCTGAGGCCCCCGGGACCCCAACCAAAAACACCAACCTACTACAAAACATCATACGAACTGGTTCCAATCATAGAAACATGTCCTTAAACACGAAAATCATCAAATCATGATGGATTCAAGCCTAAGTTTCAACTATAACTTTCGAAACCAACATTCAATCAAAAACCCGACCAAACGATGTCCGAATGACCTGAAAATTTGAAGGCACATCCAAAATCACCTAACGAAGCTACTAAAATTCTCGGAATTCCATTCCGACTCTCGGATCAAAATCTCACCTATCAACCGGATTCCGCCAAAATTCCAACTTCGCCAATTCAAGCCTATTTCTACACCGGACCTCCAAATTCAATTCCGATCGCTCCTATAAGTCATAAATCTCCTCCTGAAGCTAACTGAACCACCGGAATTTATATCTGAGCCCTCTAACCACATAGTCAACTTCCGATTGACTTTTCTGAAACAAGCTCCCTTCTAAGAGGCTATATGCCTTATTTTCAAGAAGAATCAGTCCAAATTCACCCGATAGGCTCTAATACTAATATAGAACATGAAACAACACAATAAGGGTGAAACAGGGTGGTAACTCTTGTGACGACGAGTCGGGTCATCACAGCAGGCCTGATCTATCACATGACTCGGTTAGGAAACAAGAATCAAGCAGTCCTACTAGTTATAGCAATTACTAATTAACAGAGGCGAATTTGGTTTTATTATTGTTATTGCCTAAGGTTTGCCTAAGTGTTTAGGGGAGATCTTAGGAAAATGGTATCTATTGCTGATTCCGAATGGGGCAAAGTAGTAACAATTTAAAATGAATGGTTTGAGATCATATAGTCATGCTTGCTAAATCGTATTAATAGGAATAGATTAAATTACTTAAAACTAGTTCAGGATAGACTGATTTTAAATTAGACTAGTTTTAGATCTTGCAAACAGGAGTGTCCATTATTGCTGATTTTTATTCCTATGAACATGATATCTACGATTACTAGTTTTAAACCGTTATAGACATATTATCTGATTGATGATTTTAAACCTTTATAGACATCATGTCTAAATGAATGATTTTAACTCTTATAGGCATAATATCTAGCATACAATGGAATCAAGCGGGGTTTTTACTTGGGAATTCCTATAGGCATAATTTCTATACATTATACTGATTTTAACATTATAAACATGATGGCAGATTATAACAAGGTGGGTCCAACAAATATGATATCTAAATGGTAACAATCATGCAGAATTTTAGATAATCCCTATAGGCAGGTTATCTAGAGGTGATGTTAAACATGCAGAATTTAAAGTAAGTCCTATAGACATAGTTTCTAAATGCAATTTGAATATGCAGAATTAAAAGTAGTCCTATAGGCATGTTTTCTACCCCTGAACATGCATAATTACCCAGCCCTGTTTCACTAGCCATCCTCGAGTATTTATTACAAACTAGAAATATTGAATTACATAAAAAAATAGAAAAATACAACCAGAGGAAGCCTGATTCTTGGTTCCTCCCTGAGCTATGGAATAAAATGCCTTAGAATGCCATATTTCAACGCCTTTCTCAAACCTAGGTATGTCAGAGTTACCTAAGGGTCACGAAGGACCCCGGGTAGTGCTTACACCTAGGCTCATAGAATTAGATAGAAATAAGTGCAGCGTGGAAGGACCAGCCCTTATGTGTCCAAGTTCAAAGGGAGCTCATGGGTCATAATGCAAGGCTCACACAAGAGGGGCGGAACTTAAGTCTAATAAGATAGTGGAAGTGCAGGTATATAGTTTTTAAAACCGAACGGATAAAAGATATGGAGTAAAATGTGAAAGGTAAACACTAATTAGTAAGACATAGAATTAATAACTTCATTCAAAGGGATCAGGGGATCCATTGCAAGGAGCCTATGCACTTAGGAAGGGATCAGTTTAGACATGCAAAACAATAGAGGGTGCTAGTATGCCTATTAACCAATCAGAACACATAACAATTGGAGGATATATGGAGGTTATGATCTCAGGGGAATCAGGTTTGGGTCATGCACACCAATGTTCAATGTTGTCATGCCCCAAACCAACCAAACACATACCAAACACATTGGGTATTGGGATTTAGTATTCAAAAGCCATGATAAGTAATTTACAAAAGTATTAATTTAGAACAGAAAAGGAAGACTACAACATTCTTAGTCATGGACTTGGTTAAATATAAACAGGAGACAAACAAGGATGAAAGAGACAATAAACAAAAAATGTTGTTGTGGATGCAAAAGATTAATCAGAACATACTAGTAAAGATGCAAAATGCAAAGGAAAATAAGCAAACTTCCCAGAGCCTAGCCTTGGCTTTTAGCCGGCTAGGTAATGTAGCAATACAAGTAGCAAAAGAGAAAATAGAGAGACTTTAGTGGAGTGTGTATTTGAACTCAATTGTTTTTATGTCTTGTGTTCGAGTGTTTGGAAGAAGAGAGTGTGGGTATTTATAATTTTGCAAAAATGTATGAAATAACGCAATAAATAAATTTCAATGCACATATGGAAATAATCATCAAGGAGAATCAATCAACTAGGTGATTCCCCTTTAATTGAGGAATCAGATGTTTAACGGTTTAACAGGTTTAAAAGAAAATCAGATTGTGGGCAGACTAATTATTACCATAAAAAAGAAGTAATAAAACAATAAGTACACAATAGAGTCCAAATACAGAGATACAAAAGATTCAACAAGGAAATAAGTAAGGAAAAGGATCAATCACTTTAACAGGCGAGTAAAATTTAGAGTTCACAAAAGAGAAGTTTTTGAAATCAACCCTAAAATTGTGAATCAAAGAAGGGGCCTCAGTATATAAATAGCGTGCACAAACAATAGACATGCTAGGCCAAGCTATTATCAAGAGAGACAGCATGCAATCGTAGCATAGGGTTCAACAAATATTCGAAGCATGCTAGTATAGTAGGTTAAGTCTCATTGCATCAGTAGTAAATAAAAATAGAGTATTAGAAGCATGCAAAAGGTCAAATGAGAAAAATTTCTAGAAAGCATAGTCGAGTTTTAAAGGTAGCAGGAATCCAAAATCAAAGGAATCATATAAAGAAAAGAGATGTTGAAACAAAGGAACTTCAAACCAAGTCGTGCAGTTTCAACTCAAGGACATAGTTTTTTCTTTTAAGAGTATTCAAGCTTAACAAAGGATAAACAGATGAATCAAACATATAGTAGCAAACAATTTTAGAAACTCGAATGAATACAAAGAAATTTGGTCTTTTGATATCAATCGAGCAAAATTGTCTTAGAAACACGAATGAACCCAAAGAAATTTGGGTTTTCAACAACAATCAAATCTGGAGACGATAGACAAATAAATCAGGCAGATGCTTAGCCAAATAGTCTAAAAACTCTAATGACCCCAAAGAAATTATGTTTTTCAACACCAATCGAGTCTGGAGATGATAGACACGTAAATCAAACAAACACTAACAAATAGTCTCAGAAACCCCAAGAGAAATCAGGGTTCTTATCATGCTAAACTCAAAAAAAGATTTTGTAAAGAAGAACATGAAAGAAAACCTTAATCAGAAAAGATGAAGAGGTTTTTTTTGAAAGCAAAAGTTAAAAAGATCTTGAGAAGGCGTTTAAGAACTCATAGCAAGCATGGATCTAAAGTGAACATGAGAGAAGTTGAAAAACTCTTAGAGATTGGGGTTTCAGAAGAACACTAAGTGACGAGAAATCCTTGAAAGCCATCGATCTAAACAAGAGAGTCAAAGGTCTGACTCGATTGGCCATGGCAGGCTGGGGAAAGGTCAGAGACAGCTAGAGAACAGTCAGCGAACAAAGATTGGACCAAGCCTCCTCAAAATCTGGTCATGAGACCACAACAACAAGCACGTTGAAGCTATAGGAAGCTGATATAAATCTTAGACGACCATGGGAAGCCATAGATTATGGAGGCGGTGGCTAGGGTTTGATATTGTTGTATAGAGGATTTAAGATAGGATAGGAATGTAGAGGCGGCGTATGGTTATAAATGAAAGGGTTTGGGGGGTAGTTGGTAATTAATTTAGGTAAAAGGAATGTTTGGCCGTTGATGCAAGTGAACAATGGCTTGGATTGAATGGGTAAAGGGGCGGTTTAATGAGACTGAGTTTGGGCGGGCATGAGTAGGAATTGGGTCGGGGTTTAATAGGAATTGGGCCAGGGAATTGGGATTCAAATTAGGGTCCAATTCAGGCTATAATCAAAATAAAAATGGGGCTAAGATTTAAATAGCCAATTTTCCTATTTGATTCACAAAAATATTAAAATAATTTCTGTAAATAGATTAAAGGTGCAAAAATGATTTATAGAACATAATTAATTTTTTAAAAATACCATACATAATTTTGTGAATATAAAACACAGTTAAATCTAAAAAAGGGCTAATATTGTAATTATATAATTTTAGACTTAGAAAAAATAAATAATTTTATAAAAATTTGAAAAAATTCCCTCAGCTATATTTTAGCATAAAAAGAAAAGTTCAACAAATGAATTATAAAAACTAATAATTTTATAAATAATTATTGGATTTTTATGGATAAAATAGGGGGATAAATTGATTTAAAAAATCTTTAAAATTAAGGAAAAATAATGAAACACTTGGATATACATATATGTGCATACATATATCATTTTGAAGGAACTTTGAATATTATAATATATATGGAGAAAATATGGGGTATCAACACCAGGCGCGTTATCGAGGTTCTGTAGTGGCCCACCAATATTTTGAATAGCCACACCATTTTCTCCATGGTTTTCAAGGATGTCGTTCTCAACTCTGTTCACTGAATCAGGCATTTCGACCTGAATTTGAATATCTTGGACAAAAAAGTGTGAAAGATAACTTGCATTGTGTAATAAAACTAGCAAAAAAATAATCACTATTATTTTTAGCCCCGCGGTGGGCGCCAAACTGTTTACCGTAAAAATGGTAATGACAATTAAATTTATTAATAGGACTACAAAAATACGCGATCTACTTTTATGCCAGTTGTTTAAGAAGTTGATGCTAGATGGATGAAGTTAAAGAATGAAGTGCGAGCTAAAATGGAGTTATAATCAAACCAAGGGGCTGGTTATTCGGGCCTCGGGATAACCGATGAGGGACCTCGAGGTCGATGCTCGAGCTCGGGCTTGAGCTATCAGGGATAACTAGAAAGGGACTAACAGTTAAAATATAATAGATGGGGGCTCTTTGTGGCCAATGATAAGCAATATATGTAGAACAAGTATGAAGATAGTAAATCTTGATACCCAATTTTTCCCTAAGTATTTTTATACCCAAATTTTTAAAAAATAGCATATTGGTGCATATATAAGCACATCAAAGAGTTTTGATATTTTTAGTAATTTTTTAAATTAATTTATTACCAATTTTTACACAACAAATCCAATAATTATTCTCAAATTATCATTTTTGTGAATAATTCATCTTATTTTCACATTTACACCTAAATATAATTAAAGTAATTTTCACATATTTTTTACAAATTTGTTTGGTATTTTAAAGCTAAATTGCATATAATTGCAATTATAGTCTATCTTGTAATTTATGACATTTTATGTTTATAAAATTAATTCCAGCATTTTTAATTAATATTTATATAATAATTATTTACCTAGTACATTTAATTTATTTTTGAAATCAGTATTACTATTTTTATCTAAAATTAAAAGGGGAAAATTGGCTATTTACGATTTGGCCTTTATTGCATTTCAATTATAGCCAATTTGGCACCCTATTTCAGACCTAATTTAAAACCCAATTACCCAGCCCAATTAACATGCCTACCCGAACCAGTACCTGTTGAACCTACCCAACCCATATCCCTTTTAAATCTCGACCATTGATCATTTAGACCACGGCCACCGTTACTTCTTACTTTTTTTAATTCACACAACCACCTAACCCTATCTCATTTTCCCAATCTGTTGGCCTCAAACTCTCTCGTCTCTCGAGCTCTCTTAAAGCCCTAGCCGCCGCCTCCCATCGAAACCCTAATCCATGGCTCCCTAGACTCATCGAAGCCCTACACGGGCCTCCCATGGCTTCTATGGTATCATCTCTAAGGTCCTACGACCTGATCTTGAAAAGGTCTCGACCAAGCTTTGCTCGATGGCTGTTCTCCGATCATCTTCAACCTCTGTCCGGCCAGCCATGGCCATTCGAGTTCGATCTTCAACTATCCCGCTCAGATCAATGGTTTCCAAAGCCTGTCTCGTCTCTTAGGTTTCTTACGAAACCCTAATCTCTGAGGTTCCTTAGATTTGTTTTAGATCTGTTCTGGATCTATGTGTGTGTGTGAACCTTCTATGCATTTTTCTCAAAGATTTTTTAATGTTTGATTTCATAAACTCTATTTTCCTCAACTAGGGTTTCATGTTATTTTATCTCGAACATCTCTTCTCTGAATCTCGACATGTTTTACTGTGTTTGTTTGTATTTTCTTCTATCTGAACTCTCATGTTGAAACCCCTAATTTTCTTGGGGATTTTGTTTGAGTTTCCTAGTCTATTTGTTAGTGGTTGTTTGATTCACCTTATTTTTATCTGAATTAGCATGTTAAAAGCCCTAATTTTGGGATCTTGTTTGAGTTTCTGTTTGTTATTCACTTGATTTACCCTCTCCTATATCTGATTTAGCATGAGTGAAACCCTAATTTTGGGGCTTATCCGGGGTTCTAAACCTGTTTTGTTTGTTTGACTGCTAATCTCCTCTAAACTCGTTTGATTTTCGAAAACCTTAGTTTCTTTAGGGACTATTGAATCTCTTTTTATTTGTGCAACTCGTTCGTGAAATTGCAGTGTGCTTCCATTCTCTTGACTATTTTTTGGTTCTGAGTTCTTTGCATGCTTCTGAATCTTTTCTCTATTGTTAAGCACCGAAACTTGACTATCATGCCTTTTAGTTACTGCTACGCTATTAATTTGCCACAACTTAGCTTCACGTGCCTATTACTTGTGCATTCATGTATATATATATATATATATATATATATATATATATATATATATATATATATATATATATATATATATATATATATATATATATATATATATATATATTGAGTTGTTCATGTAACTTGTGCGTAATTTTCAAAAACTTTCCCTTTGTAAAATTCTAATTTTACTCGCCCTCTAAGGGATAATTGATTCATTTCCTTTGATGGGCCTCCCTAAATCATTCAAAAAATATTTTTACACCCTGTACTTAGACTTATTTGTCCATTATATTTCCTTAATGCTTCCTTTATGGCAACAACTATTCTATTTACAAGGTTCATGCTCCCTTTTCCTTATTTAAAAACCTGTTAGCATCCGTTTGAATAAAAATCCCCTAATTGAAGGGGAATCTTATACTAATTTGATTCTGATTTCTACCCATGCCATATTTGTGTTAGACTTGTACTTGTTACCTTATTTCTCTACACGTTTTCAAAACTATAAATACTCTCCCCCTTCTCTTTGAACAGATAAACACAGAACACAATCTGAGTTCACAATTCACTCTTACTTAAACTCTCTCTTTTTGATACTTGCACTGCTGTGGACTTTGTTTACTTTCTTATGCACTCTTTTGCTTCTCTACTGGTAAGTCTAAATTAGTTTACATGCCTCAACAACAATGTGTTTAATTCTTCCCATTTGTTTCAAGCATATTGTCGCATGTTTCCCCTTTCCTTTGTAGTTCAGTATTTAAATTATATATGCAATCAGTTGTTTGCCATGAATTTGATACTTTATGAATCCCCTTACCCTTTACCCTTTTGTATGTGGTTTATGGTTTAGGACATAATAGCACTCCAATTTGTTTTTTATGATCCTGAACTGGATAATTTGAATTCCAAACTCAATCAATGTATATTCCCTTTTCCCTTTTTATGTGTCTGAGCGCTGGACTGGAGTCTAATAGTGTACTAATCACTATCTAGACTTTGGTCTGACCTTCAAAAGGTCTGCTCCTAACTTGTTCAACCAAACTAGTGGTTAGGGGTGTGCCAGCCTACTTTGTGGCTAGGTATGACCACCACCTACCATGGCTCCACAATTCCCCTTTCACTTTGCACTTACTTTTAGCTATAAGTTCTACCCCTCTCTTGCAAGCCATGCTTCGGGACCCCTGAGCTCCCTCTAAACTTGGATGTATGAGAGCTGGCTCTTCCATACTGCACTATTCTAATTCTGATAGTATCCTGGGTGTAAGAAATGCCTGGAATCCCTGAGATTCCTTGGAACTTTGAAACACCTTGGATAAAGAGAAGGCTTCAGAAATCTAGATCCCAGAAGTGGCCCAATTGCATGTTGTTAGACATTAAGGTTGAATTAGGCTGCTCGGATCTAGCTATTAGCTTTTGGTGTATCTTTTAATTTCCAGTTTTATTCATTGGTTTGTAATAATTTTGTATGAAACTCAAGGAGTATAGTGAAAAGGTGTGGGAGGGGTCTTTACTTTTCTTGCATCCAAGGGATAGAAATCATGAGTAAGGATTTTTATTTTTTTTATCAAATTGGAAATCCTGCCTATAGGGTCTTTAATACAGATTCAATCACATAGAGACCATGCCTATGGGATTTAAAGCTTAAATTTACCGCAAAATCACCTAGAAAGCATGTCTATAGGATTTAACATTCATGTTCTGTAATGACACATATAGAGATCATGTCTATAGGCTCTTGCATTTCTGCGTATATAAATTTTATTAGGCAAACCATTTATAGGCTTAATAACAAAGATGCATACAGACATCATGTGTATAAGACTCATATTATTGTCATTAAAGGGTGTTAAAATCAGTAAATGTATAGAAAGCATGCCTATAGGAAACCTCGTCTTTAACAGGATCATTCGTTCTTAAGCAGTATCGATTACTGGAACTCGTGTCTTTACTAAAATTGGTAATTTTCTACTTCGCTAGAATTGGTAAACCTTTTCCTATATCCAATCCGTACTTCCCCTAAACTCGTAAACATTTTAATCAGTCTACATCTTTTCTGAAACAACTGGTAACTCTTTTCTAAAATCGGTTTGCATCTTTTCTCTTTATTTGAACTGACAACTCTTTTTCTAAAATCAACTTGCATTTTTCTGAAACTACTTGTAACTCTTTGCATCATTTTCCTAAAATTAATAGATCCTATGCCTAGGTTTTTTATTTCAACTCATAAACAAAAGGTTGGCTAATTAACGAATTGGGTCAGTCCCTGACAATTGTATCTGAGTTGCCTAATGCAGACATTCTGTTTAAATACATGTGTTGAACCAGTCCGCTCGCTGCTTACTTTAAATCTATGACCAAATCAGTATTTGTCAAGGCATACCAAACTAAATGATTGTTTGACTTATGGGGTTAATCTGAGCCTTGTATGCTTGTTTGTTCTCCCCTTTTACTTGAAACTTGTTTTGAATGTCAAGCTAGAATTTTATCCTTTAAACTCCACAAAGGCCCCCATCCCTTTCTTCCCCTTTAGGATTAGAAGTCCTAATAGTCGGGACTAATAGGATTGGGATGGTTAGTAGCATGCGATAAGTAAGTGATATCGTTCCGCGCTTAATACCTTAACGGGGTGGGAAGGGTAGGCATGGAGATGATGATTGCACGATAACACTCCGCGTACAACTGAGTACCAGTGTTGTGCGAATGATCCATGAAATGTATAAACCTAGGACCCCTTTCTCCTTCTTTATTAGTTTAACAAAATTTTCTGAATCTTTAATGTTATTGCATTTTCAATTTCTACTTCTCGCATGATCTTTCGGATTATTTGAACTAAGTACTTGACCTTTTCCTCTACTTGCACGTTTTTTTTTTACAAAAAATTGCTCCTTTAAAATTCAGCACTTCTTTTTGACCTTTTGTGCTTCTTGTACTTGTTTATTTACATTTATATCTAAAGTCACAATTGTAGCATGGCCTAGAACCACACTAGTGGATCTTGAAGGGTGCCTAACACCTTCCCCTCGAGATAATTTCAAGCCCTTACCCAAAGCTCTGGTCTGCATCTTTAATTCTTCCAAAAGTGTCCTAATGCGCTATAATCATTAGGTGGCGACTCTCCAAACTTTCAGAAAACCCAATTCCCAAGTGCGAAAGGAGTTGTCTTCCCGAATGTCGTAAACTCGATTCCGCTTTAGGAAAAAAAGGGGGTGTCGACAGCATGGCAACTTTGCTGGGGACTTCTTTATGCTTTTACCATTGCATGCTATACGTGACTTTATTGCTTTTGTTTATTGCTTTTGTTTAATGTCTTTATTTGAAACTAACTTGTTTCTTTTGTTTCTTTTTCTTTAATTACTTTCATTTATCTCTTTTCTATCAATACTGTTGTAATTTCTGAGCAATCATTACTGACTTTATTGTATGAACGTGAAAATACATGTCAACATGTTTCATTCTTGCAAATTGTATTTTTTCAGTGTCCGCTCAAGGGTACCAGTCTAGCACTTCAAAATAGAAACCTTATTCCATTTAAATCGTACATGCATCATGGTCAAACCTAGCCGAGTCAATTATGTTGTCCACATAATGACTCATTAAGATAGCCTTGTCCAATGTCCACCAGGTTTCCTTGAAACCCAAACGGACGCCTCCATGTTTTGTGCATTTTTTGGAGAACTTAAGTGCTTGCTAATCTAGTTATTGATTTAAATAGTTGAGTCCAGTGGGGGTAAGGGCCTAACACTCTGTTTTGTAGAAAATGAGGCGCGATATCCCCCGATTTGGCATGGTAACCAACATTCATCCAAGGCTACTGAATTGGTGGAGCGATCTCCATCCTAGTGATCAAACACTCGTCCGCAAGTACTTAGGGAATCTTCCTTCTCTCCTAGAGATTCAGCCTAACAACAGAATCATAGAGGCTACAACATTATTCTGGGATAGCGACAAATTTGTGTTCCGCTTTGGTGATCTTGAAATGACTCCCTACTTGAAGAGATAGGGGGTTTAGCTGGAATTCCTTGGGAGACTCCGGGTTTGCTTATGCTCGAAAATCGCAAAGGAAGGGGTTTCCTTAAAAGGATGGGGTTGATGAAAAACCCAGACTTAACCTGTTTGAATCACTCCTACATCCCGTGTGACTATCTATACGAAAGGTACGTCCATAGCAAGTCATACCGCATATATTCAGATGAATTTTTTATCAACTCATTGGGGCATGTCCATAGAAGGGTCTTTGTTTTCATGTTTTTCTTTTTTGGGGATGATCGTGTTCCCTATGAAGAAGGCTAGGATCCACACAAGACTAGCCATGGTAACAAAACTTTGATGGAAGGGATTGGAGGGAAAACTTTCAGCATAGTACCCATGATCGTCGCCGAGATATACCGTGCCTTGAACAAGTGTCAACAAAAAAAGCAGTCATTTTGAGGGTTGCAACTTATTGCTTCAGCTTTGGCTTACGGAACACCTCCCGAAAGGAGAATACCGACATGAGATCCTACGCAGCGATTAGGATGATCATATCGCCTTCCACCAGCCGAGGCATATGAATTATATGCCAAAGATGTTCGCTCAGCCAGAGGACGCCAAAGAGTGGGTAGAATTGTTTGAAAACCTAAAAGAAGACCAGGTGCAATGGATGTTTGAGTGATTCCCTATGGATGAATTCATTGTCCGATCCCGAGCTGCACCATTTCTCATACTGATTGGTTTGAGAGGGAATTATCGTTACGTTCCTCTCCGAGCCATAAGGCAAGCTGGAATAAGACATATCATAACAAGGGTTGATAAAACAAGTCACCTTAGGGCTAATTTCTAGGACGATGATAGCCCTCACATGCTCCAAGCTCAGCATTTGTGGCATTGCAAAATCATTTTCGGGAAGGAATCCATCGAGCCAGACACGTACCACACCGGTTGTGTATCGTATTATTCGGGTTGGTTAGAAGACAATAACATGGGTCAGTCGAGATTCGTTCGAGGTCACAGAATTATTGACGAATGTGCTGAGTATAATCCACTACGCAAGAAAATTTGAGAGTGTGAAAGTGAGCATTAGGAAATACAGGTTGCCCATCAGAAATTGATTGAGGAGTGGAAAGAAATGGTTGTCAGCGCCAACAATCGGATAGGGTATTTGGAGTGGGGTCTAAAAGAGTTGGAAGGAAAGTTCATCAAAAGGATCGAAGACTGCAAAAATGCTGAAAGAAATGCAGGCGGACATCTGACCCGAGCTTACTTGCTGCTAGGACTACGCGAATTGGTGGAGCTGTTCAGGGGAGACAAGGACGCCAAATCTGGGGAAGGTCCCTCTGGGACCAAGTAGTCAGGAGTCCTTTATTTTGCCTTAATGATGTAATAAGTCCAATTGCCACTAGTGACATTTACTTTCTGCCGTTTAGCGTCGTTTTGGATTCATCTTATTTTTATCAATAAAATGAGGCATTTAACATTATAAGTTCTCCAAAACTATTTGTCGCTAGGCCTACCTCGGGCACAACGAGGCACCAAAACTAGGACGTGATTTATTATTTTTCTGCACAACGTGTTTAAATATTGCAATATTTTTTCTCAGAACCCGCACTAATGTGTTACCTTTTTGTTTTTCTTTTATTTTTATTCCCCTCCCCAAAGGTTAGTTCGTGCATTCTGGCACCATCAGCATACTCCACAAGATCCAAAGGCCCTCAACCTCCTCCCCCTCCATCCTGTTCGGAACAAGAACAATGGCAAAATGGGAGATACAAGTGCCAGAAAGGAGACTGAGATTCCTTAGGGTACATCAGTTGCTGAGGAAACTTCTGCACAACTGGAACAAAAGCTGTTGAAATTCCGAGAAGAACTGGATCAAGTTCGAAATTTGGCAAACATATCATTTTCCCTCACCGCTCCTGACGTCAACACCCAAAATCCCGCACCTCCACAAAAAACCCCACAACCACAGATACAACCCACTCATACATGCAACACATGCCACGCTGCAAATAACACCCCACTACTCATTCCTGAGCCACTGAACACCACAAATGAGCATCTCCACTACATTCCTATTTATGTGAATACTGTACCCCACTACGCCCAACCCATCTCAAATGCACCTGAGTCTGATGACAAGGACTCCCTCATCAGGAACTTAGCGGCAGAGCTCTAGAAATTAACCAGCCGAGTTCAGGGCATGGAAGGTAACAAAGGCATTGAAGGATTGAATTACGAGGACTTGTGCATTCAACCAAATTTGAACTTCCGGAGGGGTACAAATCTCCCAAGTCATGTAGCAAGAAATCCCAGAGTCCACCTGAGGACCTATTGCGATAAGCTAGTAGGGGTCGGAAGAGATGAGAAGATTCGTATGAAGCTCTTTATGAGGAGCTTAAAGGGAGATACACTATCAGTCAAGACCACAACAAATGGACGAGTTGGGTAGGTAAGGCATCGGACTTCATGGATAGATTCTGGTTTAATACAGAGAACCCACCAGATGTATTCTACATACAGAATTTGAAGAAGAAACCCACCGAAACATTTCGTGAGTATGCTACTCGTTGGAGGTCAGAAGCTGTAAAAGGTCAGGCCGGCCCTAGAAGAAGAGCAAATGAATAGATTCTTCATCCGGGCTCAGGATCCCCAATATTACTGTTTAACCAAAAAATGATAATTTGGTCAAAACTAGTATTTAAAATAAGAAATCGGGTTACTGATAATCAAGAGACCAAAAAGTATAATAAGCTTTCTTAGAATAAGAATCAACAGTAACGAAATTCGAATTTTAATATGATGTAGATGATATTCTTTTTACAAATGATGAGACCTCCTCCTTATATAGCCAATAAGGAGTAACGGTTCAATTTCTTAATACAAATAAGAATAATAACGGACATTTAATGAGATAATTATGAGTAATAAATGATATTAAATAAGTCGTTACACAATCATTCCTATTAAATACTAATTTTCCAACGTATCTGGTATTTAATATTGAATATGGACTCCTTTTTGTCTTCAGATCCATGTCTTCAATGCCTTTCGATCCATTGGCTCTAAATGATTCGAATTGGTACGGGACTCGTGTCTAAACTGCTTCTCGTGCCTGTTTAACTTCCTCTTCCCGTATCTTTCGTCACCAGATTCTTGTCTTTTGAATCCTTAAGAATTCCTAGACCTAAATGCTTCATTTAGGTACGAGATACGTATCTAAATTGCACCCCGTGCCTATTTTGAGTTCTTCTTCTCGTGTCTCTCAATTAATTATTACCTGTTGACCTTTTGACCAATCCACGTGTCATGCCACGTCATCTTTAATATAAATTCAGTTTTTTCCCAATACAGATAGCCCCCCCACTTTTCTTTTATTTATCAATTAAATAATTGGGAACTGGTATTTTCGTCATAATCAATGCTAATGATAATACTGACGCCTCAGTTATCTTAATCTTTTAATGCTTCTTACACGTGTCCTCTTCTGGTTAGTTCTGCAATTCTACTTCCTACTTTCTAGGCTTCTTCCACCTTTCTCTTTATGAAGTGACAGTTCTCTTTAATATAGACTTTTCGTCATTATACCTCTTAGTTTGACGGTTGCTTCCACATACCTTTTCAATTCTCTCTTCCTTTGTCATCTTCTTCAACTAGTGTTCTCTTGCTTCCTTTTACTTTCCTTTGTTCAAATTCATCCAACAATGACGTCTCCAAACCCCAACCCTAGAAAAGTTCCAATTCTTGATCAATTTCCTAATGCCCCTGCTCCGATTAAGCATAGTAGGGACAGAGGAGGAAGGCTTCGAAGTTTAAGATCCACACATGGAGGCTCAACTGGTTCTGCTTCTCCTTCCCCAAGTTCAGGCAGCAAATGTTTTATCTCTAAAACTCCTTCTTCTAAAGGTAAAGAGATTTCCGACTCTTCTCAAGAACCCTTAGTTGAAGATATTGTACCAAGTGATTTGTCTTTTGGGGGTGACAGAAAATCTCTTCAGAAGCAAGTTGCAAAATTAGAAAAGACTGATGCTTATCCTTCTCTTATAACTGAGATTACAATCCCTACCATTAGGAAAGATTATAATTGGAAAGAGAGTCTTCGTCTATCAATTCCTGCCCTAAATCAGAGAATTTCTTCTTATAGAAATGGGTTTTCTTTCGTTTATACTTATCCCTTTACTTTGGGATTTAAACCTGCTATAGACCAAGTTATTCTTGATTTCTGTCGCTTCTTCAATATTTGCTTAGCTCAAGTTGGTCCCTTAGTATGGATGGTCGTGGCTTGTTTGAGATTTTTATCTAACAAAGCCAAAGTCAACTTCACTTTTTCCCATCTTATTCATTTATACCATCCCAACCTGATGCGTCATGGAGTTTTTACCTTAACTGTGAGGAGTAAGAAAGTTTTGGTAAACCTTGATGATATCAATGACCGTGGGTGGTATCTTCGTTATATTGTTGTTCGTACATTGGATTTGTTGGGTGAAACAAACATTCCCTTCCCTGAGAAGTGGAACTCTGCACGTAAGCTTCTATTTACTTTACCATGCCTATTTTTAGAGATTTTGATTTTCTCTTTAATTTTATCCCTTGT
>MU733094.1:3280-13409 GCA_026770625.1 Nicotiana glauca | reverse complement strand
ATATATATATATATATATATATATATATATATATATATATATATATAACGTACTATATATATACACATAATATATATATAATGTATATTATATACATACATAATAACTAGTATACTAAATATATTATATATATTAATAGTATATAATATACATTATATGTATGTACTACAAAACAATTTTTTTTAAAATTAGGGCCTCACTACATTATATGTATATACTACAAAATAAATTTTTTTAATATACATTATATGTATATACATATTATGCTTCATGTTGTACTTTGTTATTAATTTATTAAGCATGCGAATTTAGTTTTACAATTATTTCGTTATTTTACTTTTTCGTCAAATACTTTATTAATTATATTTCTATATTATACATACTACATATATTTATATATCCATATATAAGAGTAATTTATATATATACATACATATATGATTTACAAGAAATTACATTAAACAAAAAAAATTTTAAAAAAAGTCCGGAAATTAAAAAGCCCATTAGGCCCGCTAAGCCCACGAGCCCGGCCCGCTAAGCCCAGGACCACAGTGGGCTTAGGCCCGTCACGGGTCGGTTCCACCCACTAGGACCACCAAGCCCGGGACCGCGAAGCCCGGCCTGTTAGGCCCGTTTAGGCCCGGGCCCGGCCCACAATGCAGCATTACCCTTAGCCTTCAATAACTTCTCTTTCGTCCAAGTTTCAAGAAGCGTCCTCATATACTCTAATAGGTCAAATATTGGCAGCTCTTTTGCATATTTTGTTACAACATCCAATGACTCTGCAATGTTTGATATCATAGTCCAAATTCTATTTACCGTTGCATGTACTCTTGACCATCTATGATAGCTAATATCATAGAGGTATGATTTAACACGAGGGTCTATCTCTTCAATCTTCGACATCCTTTTATTAAATTCATCCAGAGTGTATGCTCCTGCTGTAGCAAATTACAATTCATGTAATTGTAGATGACCCTTCTTGAATTTTGACCTTATATTTGTCCAAATATGCCACATACAAGAGTAGTGTGACATGCCCGGATAGACAATTGATGCTGCCTTCATTATACTCTCATTTCTATCTGAAACAACACACATTGAAAGTCTTTCACCATATGTCTGCTTGAATTGCTCAAAGAACCACTTCCAAAATGCATCATTTTCAGAATCAACCACAACATATGCCAAGGGCAATATTGTACCTACATTTAAAATTCATAAAATTTTAAATGGCAGATTTGCAGATGTATATAAAAATATGAATACACAACAACTACAATTTACCTTCAAATATAGATAAGTTATCTACATTTTATTTGTACTGCCTACAAAATAACTACAAACTTACTACAATGTATCCACATTTTATAAACTGCCTATAAAATAATTACTAAAATTTAACACTTTTTACCTGCTGCATCCATGTTGCTTGCAGTTAGCATAATCCCCTGTAGGCTGACTTTAAGAATGTCCCATCAACAACTAATGCTGGCCTACAATGTTGCCAACCACTTATTGATGTAGAAAGAGCAACAAATGCGTACAAGAAGTATTCATTTGTTGTCTTCTTCAATTTAACATGAGAACCAGGATACGTCTCTTCAAGAATATAAAAATATTTGGGTAATTTGCTGTAGGAGTCAGCCGGATTCCCTCTCAAAATTGTAAAGTCTTTTCCTTTGCTCTCCATGCTTGCATGTAGCTTAGGTTTACTCTGTGTTCTGCTAACATGTCAGTCTGTATGTCTTTTGGTGTGTACACAGTTTTTGGATCACAATACTTTGGATTGACCATTCCACCAACTACAGCTGCAGTACGTTTGCGCTGTATGAATGTTTCGTCCAATAAGGAGCATGTGTGTTGTCGGTTGAAACTCCTTATCTTGAACATTGCAGAATCATTAATTGATATTGCCTTGAAGTGCCATTTACAGTTTTCACCAACGCATACAAGCCAGTAGCTGCCAAAAAAAAAACAAATTGTAATTGTAGGTGCAACAGAAGGATTGTTTTAACGGAAAATAACATAAACTACGATTTAACTACATTCAGACTACAATTTATCTACAATATTAAAAATCATATTTTTTGAACAATGCACTGCTTAGAATAAGATTTTCTCTATACCTTCTATGACTAGATCTTTTAACTTTGAACTAGAACTTGTGCATCACAGAAAAGTGCTTCATTGCAGCAGCTACAATTTATTTGTCCTGATACACTTGTCCTTCTTCAATATCGATTTGCGTATATTCTTTTATTATTTCACTTTGATATTCCTTTATATCCGGAGAGGATGGCATATCAAGTAACTTTAGCGATCCAGATGATCCTGCATCAAAATAGAGATAAACGGTGTCATTAAAAATTTGTAGAATCTTTGTAAATAATTTGTAGATATCTAAAAAAATTTACAGTCATCTATTTTAAGATGTCAGACATTGTAGTTACACTGTAGTTAAATTGTTGCATTTTGTAGATTGCTCTGAAATCAATACTGATTACTTCTTTCTTTATGAGAAATTGTAGTCAAATTGAAGATATATGTAGTAAAATTGTAGATAATATCATAAAACTAAAATTCTAAGCATTTTTTGAACTACACAAACCTGCACTTGTGTTATCATTGGTGATTGTCAATTCCATATTGAGATCTTGTACACGTATACATAGCGGATATGAACCTAAGTTTTTATTCTCCTTTTTGGTCTCCATATACACACGAACCCCCATATCATTCCTAATCTCCATTGGGGGACAATTGTCGTTCACGATGTATTTGATTTCTACAATTTTTTCAGTAGTATCAATTGATAGTTGTTCTGCAATTGTAGAGATCAGAGTACTGTAGCTTGCATTCTCATCTACCACAATAACATCCAATTCAAAATCCCTAAATCTACCATAGGTATCCCAATTGCCATTAAATTGTAGCATAATTGCGATTTTGGACAATGATTTGTTGTCGATGTTGATGTTTTTTTTTATTTCTAGATTGAAAGAAGAAAATATGAAGAAGAGATATATCTTATCGACAATTTGATAGAAGCAATGACGAAGAACAGATTTTTTCAACTTTGAGTTATTGAAACTCGAAAATTTTAAATTCTACAATTTGAATTCAAATCTTAGAAGCTGTTAGTAGTTGAATATTTTCGTAGTTTTTGTAGCTGTTAGTAGTTGAATATCTGTTCATTCTTTTTTTTTCCAGAATTTGAATTGTAGTTCTGGAGAAAAAAATGCAGATGTGAAATCTCCTTTCCCTTTTAAAGATTGAATTTAATGTAGATAGATAGATATATAGATTATTTGCGATCATGTGTATAAAATGTGGTAGTTAACTATGGTTAAATACCAATAATTATAGTTAAATAACGTAACATGCATCATTTATAGGCAAGTCTTTACCTTGTATACGGGCCATCAAATATTATTGAAATTATTCCAGTTTTAAGTAGGCATACAATTTTTGGTTGAAATTGAAAAGAAAGAGAATGTATTTGAAGTTATAGTTACAAAAAAAAAGGCATTTGAATGAGTGTATTATATTTGGACATAAATTTTTGTTGAAAGGGTATGAGTTTTGCCCGTGAGAACTTTATTTCAATTAAATACTCCTTATATTAGTTATGTAACTCCAAATTCTCTATCTCAAGTTGAAGCTGAGAAGATGAAGTACACTAAAAATAAAATTGATTCACAAGTGATGGACCACACTCTTTAAACATCACCGCCTCCGCCTCCGCCTCCTCTTCTTCTTCTTGAATTGAAGCTGGTAGTATTTGAAAGGAATGTGTAAATCTAAGTTTAATAACAAAGTCACCGAACTATGTCTATTGCACTCAAATAGTCACTCAGCTAGATTATCCAAATTTTGGATTGTCAATTATCTATTTTGCCCTCAAAATTATAAACATCCATCTTTTTTATTTTATTAAATCTTTTCAATATTATGATTTTCCCTTTTTAATTTATATTATGAACTTAACTATAGAATAAATATTATTCATAAATTAAAAAAATAAAAAGTATTTAAGCATCTATAATGCTGGAATAACAAAATAATGAGCATAGTAAAAAAAATAATTAGAATAATTTGTTCGTAATATAATTTTAGTATTAACAACTCAAAAATTTATTTACACAAATCAGAATGAAAGGAAATAAAGGTTGTAAAATATATATTCAATGCATGTAATATAAATAATTATTTAAATAAAAATATTTTTATAATATACATTATATATTCTTGAAAATTATACTCAATTATATTATATATATTTCACGCACGACTTAACATAACATAGTTTACCTTATACAAATAATCCCCCTACTTTTCAATGACATAACTTTGTGTCGTCGGAAAATTGGTAGAAACATAATAATATAATTGAGCATAATTTTTAAGAATATATAATGTATATTATAAAAATACCTTTATTTAAATAATTATTTTTATATTACGCGCATGAAAAATATATTTTACAACCTTTATTTTCTTTTATTCTGAATTGTGTAAATAAATCTTTGAAGTTTGTTGTTAATACTAAAACTATTATTACTAACAAATTATTCTAATTATTTTTTTTTACCATGCTCATTATTTTGTCATTCCGGCACTATACATGCCTAAATACTTTTTATTTTTTAATTTATCAATACTATTTATTTATTCTACAAGTAAGTCCATAATATAAATTAAAAAGGAAAATCGTAATATTAAAAAGTTTTAATAAAATAAAAAAAGATAGATATTTATAATTTAGAGGGTAAAATAGGTATTTGGCAATCTAAATTTTGGAAAATCTAGTTGAGTGATCTTCTAAGTGCGATAAACATTGTTCAGTGACTTTGTTGTTACAAACGAAAGTAAAGTGACTTTAGAAGATAATTTGGGATAGTTAAGTGACCATTCGAGTAATGGACTCGATTCGTAAAAATTGCACGGGGCGCCCTATTTGGGCGCCCCCTTTTAATCTGTACCCGCTTTTTTGTTAAAAGCCAATTGAAAAGACTATTTTACCCTTTTTAATTAAAAGATTACTTTCTCTCCAAGTATACGCTAGTGCTATACTGTTTCTCTCTCCCGTTTTTCGCGTTTTTCGCTTTGCTTTTCTCATAAATCAAACGGTTTTCGTCGTTCTTTCGAATTTTCAACTGTTAGTCGTCGTTGTTCCCATATTACGATTTAATCACAGGTACATTGCACTAACTTTCTGGTTTTTATTTTATGATTTAATTTCTGGTTTTGGGTTTTGATTTTCATGTATTTATGATAGGGTTTAGTTTGATAGGTTGTTCATGTTGTTAATGTAATTTATTCGACGTTCAAATTTTTAAAAATTCAGAGTTAAACATATGATAATGATACTTTAGGATAGGAGCTGAAGTTTTTTTTCATGTTTTGGCATATTTTTTTATTTGAATTTATTTTTTTTATTGGCTGAATGTTTTGTGCTTACCGAAGTTTTTAGTTCAATATGATTTTTTAATTTAGCTAGTGTAGGAGGAAAACTGCCTGAAGTTTTTAAGTAATAAATAAAAAACTTTATCTGGATGTATGTGAAAACTTCAGCCTCTTTTTAATTTAACCAGGGTATTTGAAAAACTTCAGCCTCCTGCTGAAGTTTTTGAGTAATAACAAACAAACTTCAGCTGCTTGGCCGAAGTTTTTTTAGTGCGATATCATTTTTTTAATTTAGCCATTGTATGTGGAAACTTCAGGGCCCCTCTGAAGTTTTTGAGTAATAACAAACAAACTTCAGCTGCTTGGCCGAAGTTTTTTAGTGCAATAGCATTTTTTTTAATTTAACCAGGGTATGTGGAAAACTTCAGCCTCCTGCTTAAGCTTTTATGTAATAACAAAAAAATTTCAGCTGGTTGGCCGAACTTTTTTTAGTGCAATATGATTTTTTTAATTTTGCCAGGCTTCTTCTGAAGTTTTAAGTACTAAATTAAAACCTTCAGCTGAAGTTTTTGTTTTATACCTGTCGAACTTAAGCCTTCTTAGTTTGTTGAAATTTTAAATGGTTTTTTTGATAATGTCCTGATGTTATTATTTGTATCTTTTACTTCTTTTTTTTGACAGATGGCTCCTAAAGCACCTAAAAATCTTAAAGTTGCTAAAGAAGGCAAAGTAGTTAAAAAGCCTAGACTACCTGTAGTAGTCCCAGGTCCTTATTTCCCTCAGTCTCTACCTACAAAACCAGGACAAAGATATTTTAAGTTTATAGATTGGTTTAACTCTAAGGGTTATTGGAAGGGGAACCATGATTTGAAGAGTTTAATTGCATCTTTCTTGACTCCTGCACAACATGCTAAGCTTAGTAATGGTCCATTTAAACACATTATTGCTATGTAGAATATCAAATACAGCATGAAATTGGTTCATTGTCTGTGTCTTTCTCGAATATTTACAAATGATCGAGACTCTATTAGTTTCAATATATATGGGCATGACGTTTCCTTTACCCTTGAAGACTTTCATATTATATGTGGTTTGTCGATAACAGCACATAATATTGAAAACCTAATTAATCGAAAGTGCACTATTCTAAACCGGTATTTTGGTAAGTCGAAGGGTGTGTATCTGAAGGATATTCGAGATTTCATGACTCGCAATGCAATTCCAAAGAATACTGTGAATTATCCACACGTATGCGAGAATGATGAAAATGTTGTTACGCTTGTGGAAATTCTTATTGTTGAGTCTATTTTGTTTGGGAAAAATAATGATTCATGTGTGAATGAGAAGTATACATGTATTGTTGAGGACGAGAAGGCTCGTGTTGAATATCCCTGGGGTAATGTGGCTTATGAGTAGCTCATTTATTCATTGAAACATTCATTGGACAAGCAGAACAAACATCATGCAACTGAGTATAAACTTACTGGATTTCCATATCCATTATGTGTTTGGTTCTATGAGCGCTTCCCAGATGTTCGGAAGAGGTATGTAGCAGAGGATGAGTACCTTGATATGCCTCAGATACCCAGGATGTTACGTTATGTATGCGTGGGAGAGCCTAAATTTCCTGAACTTTATAATATGTTCAAAACTCATGAAGTAAGTTACTTTTTATTTTGTAATAATATGCTGATGTATTAGTTTTTTTCTTCTCATAATATACTTTTTTGTATTAAACAGAGATATCGCGACTTTAGGGTATTGGATATAATTCCTACAGAAGAGGAATTGAATTTAATGCCTTTAATTGAGAAATTACCGTGCAGTAGGATTCGTTCAAATGTAGATAATGCAGTTCCTTCAACTGGTAAATCACCACTTACTCTGAGTCGACCAGACGAATTGAATCGAAATCCTGTCATTGGTAAATCACCACCTACAAAGAGTCGATCAAAAAAAGTGAATCAAACTCATGACATTGGTGAATTACCATGTAGTTGGAATCAACCAAAAGAACTGAATCAAACTCTTTTTATTGGTGAAGCATCTCATACCGAGAGTCGTTCTACTTCGTCTACATCTGACTTTGATGAAGATGAGTTACTTGATAAAATATGCTCCGTAAGTTTTTATCTGAAGTTTTTTGGGTTTATTTTTGTAAAAGTACACCATGTGTTTTGAGCTGAAGTTTTCTTATATACCTGATTTTTTGTTGTGTTATCTATTGTAGAGGTTATCAATGGAGGTTCAAAGTCAAAATGAAAAAGAAAGAAGCACAATTGTGAATGAAGTTTTTGATAAGTTTAAAAAGGAGGAGCGAACTGCTATTGTTGATGCGGTTTTTCTAAAAGTGAAGGGTAAGCTAATTTATAGAGAAGTCTTTTTATTTGTGCTAATTTTATTTGAAATTAATCATTTTTAGTAAATTTTTTTCTAGGAATATTTTGATGAGAAGTTTGAGCAGTTGTTTATAATTGTCAACAAATCAACTGGAATGGATCGAGAATATGACAGGATGAATGACTTTTCCGAAGATCCATTGGCTTTTGAAGGCGATCAAAATGTTGAAGAACAACGTTCCAGTCATGATAGATTGAGCAGATATGTAAATGATGAAGCACATTTATCAACTGAGAATATTGGAAGAGAGGAAGGTGCTCATAAACAAGTTGTCGAGACTGAAGAACATACTGCTCATGATGCATTGCCTAATGTCGAAGATGATAATGCTACGTATAATGAAGATGTGATTGGAGGCGTTGAACTTGTTCAACATCAAGGTGGAGATAAAGGTGCAGATGATAAAGTTGTTGGCGTTGAAAAACATTCACCGAGTTGTGCTTCGAAGAGTGATCAAGCACCTGTTTGTAGTTCAAATCTGAAAGACGATCGCTATGCAGGAGTAATAGCGATTTTCAATGAATTTCTTGGTGGTGCTACACAGGAAATTGTTACTACAGGTATAATGTACAAAACATATTTTTTGGAGAATGTTTTGGTTTACTAACTGGTGATTTTTCAGCTATAGAGCTGAAGTTTTTTTTATAAATGTCAAACTTCAGCTCAAGAGCTGAAGTTGTTTTTTTATAACTGTCGAACTTCAGTTGTGCAGCTGAAGTTTTTTTTTATAATTGTTGAACTTCAGCTCTAGAGCTGAAGTTTTTGAGTAATAACTATTGAATTGATTGGCCGAAGTTTTTTTAGTTCAATATCATTTTTGAATTTAACAAGTGTAGGAGGAAAACTTCCTGAAATTTTTAAGTAATAAATAAAAAACTTCAGCTTTTAGGCCGAAGTTTTTTTAGTGCAATATGATTTTTTAATTCAACCAGTGTATGTGGAATACTTCACCCTCCTGCTGAAGTTTTTGAGTAATAACAAAAAATACTTCAGCTAGTTGGCCGAAGTTTTTTTAGTACATTATGATATTTTTAATTTAGCCAGGGTATGTTGAAAACTTTAGGATGCTGCTAAATAGTATAATGTCGAGAGCTGAAGTTGTTTTTTTATAACTGTCGAACTTCAGCTGTGCAGCTGAAGTTTCTTATAATTGTTGAACTTCAGCTCTAGAGCTGAAGTTTTTGAGTAATAATAAAAAAAACTTCAGCTAATTGACCGAAGTTTTTTTAGTACAATATCATTTTTTAATTTAACCAGTGCAGGAGGAAAACTTCCTGAAGTTTTTAAGTAATAAATAAAAAACATCAGCTGTTAGGCCGAAGTTTTTTTAGTGCAATATGATTTTTTAATTTAGCCAGTGTATGGAATACTTCATCCTCCTGCTGAAGTTTTTCAATAATAAAAAAAAACTTCAGCTGTTTGGCCGAAGTTTTTTTATTGCATTATGATTTTTTTAATTTAGCCAGGGTATGTGAAATACTTCAGGCTGCTGCTGAAGTTTTTGAGTAATAACAAAAAAAACTTCAGCTGTTTGGCCGAATTTTTTTTAGTGCATTATGATTTTTTTAATTTAGCCAGGATATGTTGAAAACTTCAGGCTGCTGCTGAAGTTTTTTAGTAATAACAAAAAAACTTCAGCTGGTTGGACGAAGTTTTTTTAGTGCATTATGATTTTTTTAATTTTGCCAGGCTCCTTCTGAAGTTTTAAGTAATAAATTAAAACCTTCAGCTGAATTTTTTTTATAACTGTCGAATTTAAGATCTAGAGCTGAAGTTTTTTTTTTTGTAAGTGTTGAAGTTTTTGTTTGTGACTGGCTAAGTTCACCCTTGTTAGAGTTTAAGTTTTAATTGTCTTTTGTTATTGTCACGACCCAATATCCCCTCCGTTGGGTTTCGTGATGGCACCTAGTCATAAGGACTAGGTAAGCCTAATAATTGCGGAATAACAACCATGAATAATAACATATAAAATTCTTCTGAAATAGAATTCTTATACAATTAACATATTCCCAAAAACCCGGTAGTACAAGTCATAAGCTCTATAGAGTTTTTCGCTACCATTTTTAAACACAACCGTAAGAGAATAAGTACAGTAGTGAGAATATAAAATAAGAAGGTGACTCTGAAGCCTGCGAATGCATGCAGCAGGTTTACCTTGAGTCTCCACCTCGTTGAATAGCTACCATCGATCAAATGTATGGATCTGTACACAAAAATGTACAGAAGTGTAGTATCAGCACAACCGACCCCATGTGCTGGTAAGTGTCTAGCCTACCCCGGCGAAGTAGTGACAAGGCTAGGACCAGACACTCACATAAAC
>MU733082.1:5737-21899 GCA_026770625.1 Nicotiana glauca | reverse complement strand
CCCCCCCCCCCCCCCCCAAAGTCCTATGACCACATATATGTGGAGCGACTATCTGGAGTACTTTTTACTAATTGGTCATTGTTTTCCTAAGAGTCTGATATAAGTATATTTTGAGAGGCAATTTATGTTACGAGCACAAATACATATACTTTGTTGATATTAAATTGAACTTTATTTTAAAACATAGTAACAAGCTGTTTTTTACTGTATATTGTTGAAACGAACGAAAAAAGGATATTGAAGTAGCACCGATAGAAATGAAGTGACATGTTTAAGATCTTGGGCCGCCATTATATTGTATATTTAAGATCTCACGAGATTCAAAAAAAAAAAGAAAATTGGTATATTATATACAAATATAATTTTAACTCACAAGATTCAAAATTTTCATTTACCTTCTTCATTAAATTTTGTGTTTTATCAAATTAAGAACATAAGTTTGTGTGATCAATCCTTCTAAGTAAAAATGTTGAATTTTCCATGCGGGGATATGTTTTTATTTCTTTATTTTAAAAAAACGAAAAAGGGTCATATTTTCTCTTGTACTCTTCAAAAGGGTTATATTTGCCCTTCATTATACTTCATTGATATATTTATCTTTATCGTTATACTTTAGGATCATATTTATCCCCATACTCTTAAAAAAGGATTACATTTATCCTTCGTTATATTTTTCTGATAAATTTATCCTTATAGTTATATTTTAGGATCATATAGCCCCTCATCCATTAAATCCACATGTTCCACCTTTGTTTTCCTACATGGCGCCTATGTAGATTTCTTTTTCCTCCAATTTAAATATGGTCACATATTTAAGATACGGAGAAGGGTCATATTTATCCCTCTACTTTAAGAAATAAGCTATATTTATCCTCCATTTTACTTTTTGCATATTCTTACTCTTACCGTTCTGCTTTGGGTTTAAAATTATCCCTAGCCGTTAATCTACTCATCAGAACTTTAAAAAGACACATGGTACTCTCTGGTTGCTCCAAAAAAAAAAAATACCCACCCGACTTCTATTATTTCTAACCGACCCAAGGTTAAGACCCTACCCGACCCACACGAACCTCCCACTTGAATCCCCCAACACTAATCCACAGTGCTAGAAAGCATGGAGTACCTGAAAAGTCCCTTTATAATTCCATAACTGATTTTTGGGTTATATCATATCACTTTATTTTAATTTTTGTTTATTGTGTTTAATTACAAGAATTATAAGTTTTTCTATTACTATTATTTTCTTGCAAATGGAATTATAAGATCCATTACAAAGGGAACGTGTCTTTTTCTTGGGAGAACTAGCCAAGGGTTAGTAAAGTTACCGCAATAAATTCTTTTTGCACTCGTTGGTTTTTCACCAACTTCCACCATCGCTGTGCTCGGTGCCGAAAGAAGCAAAGGTTGCAACATTCCATCACCTACAAATTCCTCATCCGCCACCGCTATTGACAAGTTCACATAGAAGGGGATTCAAGAAGCAAGATGATCCATCCTTGATGGGCTGTAAAGAGTGCACAAACAGCTCAAGGAAACTAACAAGTTTTTAGATGGTTTAAGGATGATCATGGGTTGGGGGATGAAGAATAAGAGGAAGTGTTGGAGGATTTACGTGAAGGGGCTCGAGTGGGTCGGGGAGGTGTTAACCTTGGGTCAGTTAGAAATAATAGGAATTAGGAAGTGGGGTGGGTATTTTTTTGAGCAGCCATAGTGTGCCATATGTCTTTTTAAAGTTCTGATGAGTAGATTAACGGCTTAGGGTAATTTTAAACCTAAAGTAGAACGGTAGGGATAAGAATATGCAAAAAGTAAAATGGAGGACAAAAATAACTTATTTTTAAAACTAGAGGGATAAATATGACCATTCTCCGTTTAAGATAATTTAACCTGCCCACCCACTTAAACCAGACCCACTAACTAAAATAAACTAAAATCCTAATTCTCAACCCCCCACTCGTCCATCTCTCTTCTCCGGATCAGCTTCATGTTTTCCAGATAGCAGCGGCAACCTATCAAATCAAGTTCGAGCAAGAAAATTTTGCACAGTGAGTGGTCGAAACTATAGTGTTACCTCTACTTCATCCAACGGCAAAAACTCGGTTCAATCTCGCTTATAGACGATATTCAAAACTTCACTCATCTTGACATTTTCTTAAAGAAACTTGAAATTTTTCTTCGAGTTTTAGGCTTCTATTAGTGCTCTATTTTAAGCACTAACCTTTGTCATTAACTCCATTGTTGTGCAACTTCTCGTAATTTACTTTGGTTACTGCAATAATTGTGAGCTGTATCAGATTAGTGATTTTGTGTTCAAAGTTCTTGTTTGCCAATATATTGCCGCTGCTATCCGAAAAACATGGAGCTGAAAAGGAACTTTATCTTAAATAGGTGACCATATTTAAATTAGGTGGCCAAATTATATTATCTTAAATAGGTGAACCATATTTAAACTGGAAGAAAAAGAAATCTACATGGGCGCCATGTAGGAAAAAAAAGGTGGGACATGGGAATTTGATAGATGAGGGGCAAATATGATCCTAAAGTATAACTGTAAGGATAAATATGTCAAAAAGTATAACGAAGGATAAATATAACCATTTTTAAAGAGTACAGGGACAAATATGATCCTAAAGTATAACGGTAAGAATAATTATATCAAAAAAGTATAACGAATGACAAAATATAACCCTTTTTTAAGTATAGGGACAAATTTGACCCTTTTCCGTTATAAAAGACATGGGATAGGGGAACATAGAAAATAGTGGAAGGGATTACAAGATGGAAAAACATACTATTATCAACAAGGTGAAAGTCTAGATAGCCAACCAACCAAGTAAATGATACGTTAGAACAACGACAATAAAGATTGGTTTAATTATCTCGTACATTCTCACTGCGTAGTCAAGGATTGTGGTCCCTTTAATTTCCCTGCCCTTAGGGGAACTCTAATAAGAAGAAATAGGAAGCAAATCATGAAAGAGATTGCTTAGCAGGACGAAGAGTATGCAAACTTATTTCGACCTTCGCCTATACTTCCTTTCTTAAAGCTCCTTTGGTACTAAGAGTCACTGGTCATATATAACTAGGATGAAATATTAAAATTGTAGTCCATCTAATATGAACTGTTGAGTGTGCGGGATTAGTGTGCGCAAACCCTAATAATTATGTCACGATCCAAAAATCATAAGTCGTGATGGCACCTAATTCAACTCACTAGGTAAGCCAACTAACAGAAAATATAACTCAATTGAAATTATAAGAAAATAGAGAATATATGACTGAACATCTACAAATTTACCCAAGACCTGGAAGTACGACTCATGAGCTTCTAAGACTTGGAATTTACAAAGCAGTTACGAACAAATAAACGTTTTGTCTGAAAGATATATAAACAAAATCGTAAAACCTAAGTTACCAAGGACAAGAGGCAGCTATATCCGGAATGAGCGAACATCTTCAGAATCAGTACCCGACATCACCAGTAACTCTGCTCCAAAAATCTGTACACATCGTACAGAAGTGTAGTATCAGTACAACCGACCCCGTGTACTAGTAAGTATTTTGTCTAACCTCGTCGAATTAGTGACGAGGCTTTTAGTTAAAAGATACTTATTGTTATAACCTGTACATTAGATTAACAGTAAAACTTATTCAAAGCATAACAGATAAAAGTATATACAACTCGGATAGACAATAAAACAATTACTAAAAGGAATCACAGTAGAAGATTTATAATCTTTCCTGTTATAAGAAGTATATCCAAGATATCGAGTCAAACAGCACGGTAACACCCTTCGTGCTTCTATCTCTGTCTCATCACACACACACACACACACACACTCACATATATATATATCAATTAGCACGGCAACACCCTTCGTGCGTTCAACTCATCCTCCCAAATGTACGAGTAACAAAACCAACCAGATGACAGAAATATTGATAACAAGAATTACAAAGTAGGAAAGATGCAAGTAAAAACAATGGACCAAGATACACATGTGGCAACAGTAAAAGACTAAGCGCACGTGAGTAATAACAACGATTGGAAAATAAGGAATATCAACTTCAGTTAACTAGCATAATAGAGGCCTAAGTAAAACTATAACAAGTAAGACGAGAATACATGATCTTTACAAGATGTCAAGTAAGGGTATGAATGGCTAATATGGTGGAAGGCTTATACTAAGTGCTACATAATAGGTACAACATGAGTATAATTGTAAAAGCAGAAAATAGGCATAGTATTTGCAAGTTAAGCAAGTAGGAGGTATGAGCAACACAACAACAATTGAAATAGAGATTAATGACAGAACAATAGCAACAAGTTACATCAGGTTTATAATTATAATAATAACAGTTCAAAGTAAAGACATGAACGTACACACGGAAAACTGATATCAAACATAATGCATGTCCCTTATCCTCGCCTGCACGGAAACACCCATCGTACCATGACCTCACGATAACACAAAATCATAACAATATAAATGAAATGGCATGACATCACCCTTCGTGCTTTACACTCTTCCTCACATGATAATGAATATAAAATGGTACGACATCACCCTTCGTTCTTTACACTCTTTCTCACATGATAATAAATATAAAATTGTACGGCATCACCCTTCGTGCTTTACACTCTTCCTTACCAAGAATATGAATATCAATAAAATGGCAAGGCAGGAAATATAAATAACATCGAGGAGAGTGTTCAAACAAATATTCCAAACAAATTCTCAATCACAGATTTACAAGCCAACAATGATTCAATGAACTCTCAAGGGCCACATAATTCAAGTACATCCACAAATCCCACAATTTATCAATAACACAAGTATGGTGTAACGACCCGACTTTTTATTTTAAGAATTCAAGTCCCGTTCAGTGACTTAAGGCCTTGAGAAGCTTTGTAATGTGTATTATGATGTGCGCGCACACTCGAGTAGGGTTTTCGGAAGATTTGAGATTTAATTGAAGGAACAATATATTCTTGTTTTGGAAGCTTAAATGAAAAGAGTTTACCAGAGTTTGAGTTTTGTGAAAACAAACCTGGAATAGAACTTTGATGGTTCCAATAGCTTCTTATGGTGATTTTGACTTAGGCGTATGTACGGAATTGGAGTTGGAAGTTCGTAAAATAATTCGGCGCATTTTGGCGAAATTAGAAAGTTGACGCGTTCTAATTATGTTATTTTGTGTACGGACAAGAACTAATAATATAATGGGTATAAATTGGATATGATAATAAGTGTATGAGGCATATTATAAGAGATATGGGGTCCAAGTAAAGTCCTAAGTCTAAGCCAAGTTAGAAAATTTAATGATAGACTAAAACTCCAAATGAGTACGCACAAGACCATATATATATATATATATATATAAGGTTTTATGTGATGCACAACCTATCAAATGAAAATCTTCGAGTCTAGTTTCTAACGCTTCAAACCGTTCGTCATTTGAATACTCCTACAAGAATATTTGACCAAATTAACAAAGGCTGGCAAAATATAATTCTGTGGCTGATTCTGCGACCGCAGAATTGATCTACGATCACAAAATGGTCAAACAATGGACCAGAGTAGCCCAGTTCTGGGCACCAATTTCGTGATCCATTTCGCAACCCGCATACCTAATCCGCGATGCATTCTGCGATCACAGACTTGATTTCAGAGGCTTCATTTTTCTATTTTCATAACTCGACCCCATTTTGATAAATAGGCTTTGGGATTTATTTTGTAGTGATTTTATGAGCATTCTAGGGAGAGGTGAGAGCTTTTAGAGAAAGAAGGAGGAAACCCAACATTGAAATCATCCAATCTTGCATCAATCTTCATGAATCAAGGAACTCAACCACAAGATCTTCATCTAAGAGGTAAGGATTCCATACCCCTAGTCTTTAATTTCAAGTCTGGGGTAAATATGGGTGATTAGGAGTATGATTCTTGGGTGAAAGAGTATTATGAATATATGATTGTACCAATATGATTTGTGGGAACATTGTTAAGTTCAAATGGGTAAAGATTTGGTTGAAAGTGGTAGAAATCTTCAAAGACTTTAATTGAAGATTTGAAAGGCAATCTGATGTCGGAATAAGATAATATTTTGATGGTTGAACTTGTATCAGAATGGGGGTTCGAATTTCGTGAGTTTTTTGGGATTCAAAATGTGGGTCCCACTGTCGCTTTTTAAAATGATTTTTGGATTTTAATCCGGAATATTAGTAATTTCATAAGGAATTAATTCCAACGATTTGTATTGAGTATATTAAATTGTTTGTGACTAGATTTGAAGCTTTCGGATACGAATTCGCGAGGCGAATGTTTATTGGAATCTTGAATTTGGCTGCGAAGCGAGGTAAGTATCTTGCCTAACCTTGAGTGAAAAAAATTACCCCTTAGGCATTGAGTGTTATGTGAAAATTTTATAATTGAAAATCATGTACGCGAGGTGAGGAGTACGTACTTGGTTTATATATGTAAATTGCATTGGTTGAAATTCGTAGACTCCCTTATGTGTTAAATTGGAAAATTGTGGGAACATAGTAAATCCTCTATTTGCCGTGCCTCAATTCTTGTTTGTCGAATTTAGTTTTATATGATAAATTGGTGTGATTGCTCCTTGGATTTTTATGTGAATTATGCGTGTTTGTTGAATTGATATTTCTGGAAATAATTATATTGTTGGTTTTTCATCCGCAAACAATTAACTAAATTAGTTTAAATTAAGGTATTAATATATTTATCGAAAATTTGAGATAAAGAAAATGTTGTCCTATGTTGAGTTATTTTTCCGTCCCTATTGTTGTTTTTTTGAGATTTTTATGCGGTGTGCGGAGCCTTGGGCTATTTGCTGTGAAATTAATTGATTTTGTTGTATCTTTAGAATTGGTTGTGGCATATGGGCAAATTGTGATATGAAGTGATTATGTGTTGTTGTGATAATTTTCTATGTAAATTCTTGTGTGATTTGAGTTACTGTTATGCGGCGTATAAGGGTGGCATTCAACTGTTGATATTATGTGGGTATAAGGGTGACATTTCACTGTGGTTATGTGTGTTGGGCAATTGTATGGGCGGAGTGATAAGGGAGGCTATTACACGGAGCGATAAGGGAGGCTATTATAGGAGTGATAAGGGCTGCTATAGGAGAGATAAAGGTGGTTGTACGTGATGATGTGGGTTATTGTGTTGGTACTTGTTATGTGATAACGAGAGAATATCGTGCTGGTGATATTTATGTGATGTTGTAATTTCCTGGTGAGTTCTTATATATATATATATATATATATATATATATATATATATATATAAAATTTATTAAATTTGATAATAGTCCTATATATGTTAAAATTATAAGCTTGCGGATATAGCCGAGTGGATTATGATATGGGCACGAGGTGCCGGAAAAAATATAATGAATTATTATTGGCACGTGAATTGTCCGTGTTGTCGTGATATTAAATGTGGGCACGAGGTGCCATGAGCTGTCGTGAAAATATGAAAGTGGGTTGAGACCTGTATTTTATGATTATGAAATGAAGTTCACATGGAGACTTTTATTTGAAAGAATTATATTCAAAATATTTATTTGAAAGCATGATATTCGAATGATATTTAATTGAAAGAATTATATTCGAAATATATTTATTGGAAAGAATGATATCTTAATGATTTTTACTTGAAGGATTTGTAGGCGAAAGATTTATATTTAAAGGACTTGATTAATTGGTTGTGCTTGTATTCATTATTTGTTGAGCAATATTTATGGTGCTTTTTTGTGTGTGTGTGTGTGTATATATATATATATATATATATATATATAGAGGGTCGTACAATGCACGAAATATCTTACCAAAATTCATAAACATTCAATTATATAAATATTCAAGAACTACTTTTTACTCGATATGTAAGTCTACTTGCTTCCAGTTGCTAATTGGGGAAGAAATGAATTAGTTATCCTTATGTTTGTAAAATTATATATGAAGTTCAATGATCAGTTCCTTAAATTTGCTTGATATTTATACCACTAGCTGATTATTGTTTCCATCATTATTATTTGTTTCATATTATTTTTGTATGCTATATTGCACAGGTTATTAGACTAATGAGTGTCTTGAGTGTACCTCGTCACTACTCCACCGAGGTTAGTCTTAATACTTACTGGGTACCGATTGTGGTGTACTCATACTACACTTCTGCACATTTTATGCAGATCCAGATATTGGAGATATCAGACTCGAATAGAGTTAGTGTGTTGATCGCAAGGGATTCAAGGTAGAGCTGATTGGTCGTCGAAGTCCCTTGGAGCCTTTCTATTTTATTGTATTTTTAGTTATTATTTCAACAGTATTGTATATTCGATCCTTGTTTGTATTCAATTAGAGTTTGTGACTCAATATTACCAGTCTTGGGAGGTTGTTTGATCATTTCTGCTGTTAGTTTTCACACTTCTTTCTATTTCTATTTCTTTTAATAAATTCTATTTTAAAAAATGGCTTGCATTGTAATTGTAATCGTCTTACCTAATCTTAGAGACTAAGTTCCATCACTACTCCAATGGTGGGATTTTAGGTCGTGCCAAGTTGGTATCAGAGCTCTAGGTTCATAAGTTTTATGAGTCAAAAACAAGTTTAATAGAGTTTTGCGGATCGGTACGAAAACGTCTGTACTTATCTTCGAGAGGCTATGGAACACTTAGGAAATTTCCACTTCTTTCATTCATACCATGCGGATTTGTTGATTGTGGAATTTTAGCCTTTGTATCTCTATTCTCTCACAGAATGTGAGGACACGTGCTACCAGGTCAGCTGATCAAACACCCGCGCATACTGTTAGGGCCGAGGTCAGGGCCGAGGTAGAGGTCGAGGAAGGGCACGTGTCGCCACTAGAACACCTGTCAGAGTAGCAGTTGAGGCACCGCCAGTAGCTCCAATTGGGGGACAAGTACCAGAAATACATGTTGTTACCCCCGGACTTCAGGAGACTTTAGCATAGTTCCTAAACATGTTTTCCACATTAACTCAGGCGAGACTGATCTCTATTTCACCAAATATTCCATAGATAGGAGGAGTAGCTCATACTCCTACATCCCATACTCCAGAGCAGCAGGTTCACATTGGCCAGGTTTCGGGTATAGTACCGGTACATCCTATTATTCCGATTCAGACTGAGGTCAAGCTAGAGGCATCAGAAAAAGAACAAAAGAGACTTGAGAGCTTTAAGAGGTATGACCCAGCTACTTTTAGTGGCATAGCTGCAGAGGATGCTAAGGAATTTCTAGAAAAGTGCCACCGTATCCTCCGCATCATGGATATTGTGGAAGTAAGCGGAGTTGCTTTTTCTATATTTCAGTTGTAAGGAGCAGTGTATCAGTGGTGGAAAGTTTATGATGAGGGTAGACCAGCCAATGCAGCACCTCCAACTTGGACTCAATTTTCGGAGATGTTTTTGAAAAAAATTATTCCTCAGACTCTTTGAGATGCATGGAGCACAGAGTTTGATTTGAACGGTTACGTCAGGGCCCCATAACAGTGTCAGAATATGCCATCAGGTTCAGTGAGTTAGCCCGTCGTGCACTTACTTTGGTTCCTACCATTAGAAAGCGGGTCCGCAGATTCATTGAAGGGCTCGATTATGATCTTAAAATATGCATGGCTCGAGAGTTGCAAATTGATACTCCAATTCAGCAAGTAGTGGACATTGCGAGGAGGATTGAGCGTGTTCTAGGTGAGGAAAGGGAGTCTAAGGAGGCCAAAAGGTCTCCAAGCTCTGGAGCGTTTAATGGATTTTACTTTTAGGCTATGACCCATTATGGAAGAGGCTCGAGCAGTCGACCAGCTCAGTCCGCACATCAGATTACTTGGGGTGCCTCAGCAAGTTCTTATAGTGCACCGCTGACACGAGATTCTTACCGTGATTATTCCAGTTATCCAGCACAGACTCAGTATAAGCAGTCGCGACCTCAGAGGGGTTGTTATGAGTGTGGTGACACTAGGCACCTCATGAGAGGTTGTCCCAGACTTGGGAGTCGTGGATTTCATTAGAACACTCAGGCTATGGGCCCCAATGCAATTACTACCCCACGTACACCACCAATTAGGGATAGAGGACAAGCGGGTAGAGGGCGCCTAAGAGGTGGAGGCCCGACCCATTGATATATTTTCTATGGTATGGTTGAGGTCGCTACACCAAATAGTGTTAATACAAGTACGATCTCGAGTTATTACAAAATAACAATTTCATTAACTTGATTTGGTTCTGAGTATCGAGGCAACTCCTTCCAATATTCTCCACTCATGAGTGAGCTTCGTAATCCTGAAATCTACTTATGTGAATACTCCTGTTGGGAGAATATATGGAGATAACTATGTCTATCATTATGTGTTAGTTACTAAAAATAGTTGTGAGGCTAAACGTGGCTTTTGTTAATCATTTGGTAAGTTTGATGTAATTTCCAAACAATTGATTTCAGTTGTGAATTATATACCCTACCGGTATGAGGGTTCATTATGTGTTGTGATTTTGTTTAACGGAAATTATTTAAAAGAATAAAATAGAGTGTTTTGATTGGCACGATGTGCATATTACTTGTGATTCAGAATTGAGGACGAGATCCTCGCATTTTAAAATGGTTTGATATGTTTAAATCGGGCTACGAGCCGCAATGGAAGTTATATAAGGACGATCCTTGTGATAAAAAAATTATATGTTTAAATTCCCCTATCACGACCCCAAACCACCCCGCCTATCGCAATAATAGGCCGGACGATTCAACATTTAAAACATAAAAGATCTTTTTCCTAATTCATTTACTAAGTAGATATTATCACAATTCTTTCATTTAAACATTTCAAAATTGAGCAGAAACAAATATGCCAAAACATCAAGCACTGCCCGATCCCGGTGTCACTAGTCATGAGCTACTAAAATACAGTCTGATACCATTTACTCAATACAAGATAAGTTTGATAAAAACAAATACTAAAAGATAGGAAAGAGAAAGGCGGGGCTGCGGACGCTATGCAGCTACCTTGCAATCTCCGGAATGCTCTGAAGGCAAGAGACGGATCTCCCTCGGATGCTCTGGCGCCTGGATCTACACACAAAATGCAGGGAGTAACGTGAGTACGCCAACTCAGTAAGTAACAATTATAAATAAAGGCTGAGTGCAGTGACGAGCATTTAAAATCACACACATATCAACATAAAAAGCTTAGTGGAAATAACAAGATCAAATCAGTAATTAAATTTCAAACATCTAGTAAAAGCTCCAGTTTCAATAAAAGTCGTAAAAATATTTGTTCAACATTTTCAACAGAGGCTCAGTAATAAGAAGAGTGAAACAGTATTTTCATAAAACAAGCCCCTCGGGCAAAGCATCACTCATATATATATAGCCCCTCGAGCAAGCCTCTTAGTCACTCGTGACTCAACTATCATCCATCATCACTCACGCTCAATAGATATCTTATAATAACTGCTGCCTGCGCTCACTGGGGTGTACAGACTCCGGAGGGGCTCCTATAGCCCAAGCGCTATATCGTTGTGGCATGCAGCCCTATCTACAGAAATATATAACGTTGCGGCGTGCAGTCCGATCCATAACTATCCTCACAATTCAGCCCTCGGCCTCACCCATACATCAGCCTCACAAGCCACTCGGGCATCTCAGTGCAAACTCAGGGAACTCATCCCTAATACGTTCATAAATGTTAAAATAGAGTGATGAACAAGATTTAACAATAAAAACGTATAAACCATGACTGAGGATAAAGTTTTCTATCAAAACAATGTGAGGATAATAGTAAAATACCCCTAAGGATCCAAACAGTATGGCACAAGGCCCCAAACATGACATTCAACCCAAGTTAACAGAATTATTTCTCAAATACATAAATATCATATAGGGTTTATCAAAATAGGCCACTCTACAGTTGCTACGGGACGGACCAAGTCATAATCCCTACGGGTGTATGCCCACACGCCCGCCACCTAGCATGTGTGTCACCTTATTTATCAAAAGAGTATGAAATTCGGGGTTCCATACACTCAGGTCTAGATTTAACATAGTTACTTACCTCAAACCGGATGAAAATCTACGCCGCAATGCCATTATCTCTCGACTCGGCCCCAAATTGCCTAGAATCTATCCAGAATCAGAATCATATCATCAATACATGCCAAAGGAACAAAGCCCACGCAAAAATTATCAAATTTAATCAAAATTTCAAAATTGGCCAAACCCGACCCCCGGGCTCTCATCTCGAAATCCGATAAAAATCACAACACTAGAATCCTTATCCCCTTATGAGTCTATACATATTAAAATCATCAAAATGGGAGCTCAGATGGCCCCTCAAATACCCAATTTAAACTCTCCAATTTCAAGCCCTAATCTCCCAATTTCATCCCAAAGTTTTCCACAAATTCCATGATTAAACAACGGGAAGTCATCACATATATATGTTTTAGGACTCAAGTTACTCACCTTGCTGTTAACCATTGAATCCCTTCTCGAATTCGCCCTCAAAATCTTCAAAGCCATCCAAAAATGGTGAGAAATAAGCTGAAAATCGCGAAAATGGCCTTTTATACTTTCTGCCCAGCGATTTCCACATCTACGGACAAAATCTTGCACATGCGGGCCGCTTATGCGTCCAAAAATCCGCATCTGCAGATTTCACTTAAGTCCTCAGATGACGCACCTGTGCCCCAGGTCTTGCACCTGCGAGCTCCCAGATGTGGTCCAGCCCTCCGCTTCTGCGATCAATGTCACTTCTACGATCTTCTTTCCGCTTATGCGGCTTGCACCTGCGGTCCCCAATCCGCAGGTGCAGTTATGACAGAGAATAGCAACTTCAGCTGCAACTCCAAATTATCCAACTCTCCGGTTAACCCTTCGAAATCATCCCGAGGCCCTCGGGACCTCAACCAAACCTACCAACAAGTCACATATCCTCATTCAAACTTATACCAACCTTAAGAACACTCAAAACAACATCGAAACATCAAATCACCCTCAGATTCAAGCCTAAGGATTTCAAAACTTCCGAATTTCGCAAACGATGTAAAAACCTATCAAACCTCACCCCGAATGACCTGAAATTTTGCACACGTGTCACAAATGACACAACGGAGATATTGCAATTTTCGAAATTCCATTCCGACCCCGATATCAAGATTTCCACTGCACACCTGAAAGCTCCAAATTTCCAATTTCGCCAATTCAAGCCTAAATCTATCACGTACCTCAAAATTACATTCCGAACACGCTCCTAAGTCCAAAATCACCTAACAGCTATCCAAACCATCAGAATTCCCTTCCGAGGCCTTCTATACATAAGTCAACATCTGGTTGACTTTTCCAACTTAAGCTCCTAAATTACAAACTAAGTGTCTCATTCCACTCCAAGACCACCCCAAACATAGAGTAACCAACATGATATGGTGAAATACAGCTGGACAACATATAAGGAAGCAGAAACGGGGAAATGGGGTTGTAATTCATGAAACAACCAACCGGGTTGTTACATCCTCCCCTTCTTAAACAAACGTTCATCCTCGAACGAATCAAGAAACATACCTAAAGCCTCAAACATGTGTGGATATCTGCTCCACATCTCCCGCTTGGTCTCCCAAGTAGCCTCCTCCATGGGCCGACCTCTCCACTGCACTTTCACCAAAGCTATATCCTTTTACCTCAACTTTTGAATTTGCCGCTCCAAAATAGCCACTAGCTCCACATCATAAGTCAAATCACCATCTAACTGAACCGTGCTGAAATCCAAAACATGAGATGGATCACCAATATACTTCCGAAGCATAGAAATATGAAATACCGGATGCACACTCGACAGGCTAAGTGGCAATGCCAGCTCGTAAGCCACCTCCCCTATCCTCCAATGCACCTCAAAAGGCCCGATGAACCGAGGAAACAATTTGCCCTTCTTCCCAAATCTCATAACACCCTTCATGGGTGATACCTTTAGTAGAACCTTCTCCCCAACCATGTAAGATACATCACGAACCTTCCTGTCAGCATAACTCTTTTGTCTCGATTGCGCAATACGAAACCGCTACTGAATCACTTTCACCTTGTACAAAGCATCCTGTACCAAGTCTGTACCCAATAACCTAGTATTTTTCGACTCAAACCAACCAACTGGAGATCTATACTATCTCCCATAAAAAACCTTATATGGAGCCATTTGAATACTCGACTGATAACTGTTGTTATATACAAACTCTGCGAGTTCTTTAAATTGATACCATGAACCTCCAAAATCAATGACACAAGCAAACAACATATCCTCCAATATCTGAATAGTTCGCTCGGACTGCCCATCCGTCTGAGGGTGAAAAGCTCTGCTCAACTCAACCTAAGTACCCAACTCTCGCTCTACAGCTCTCCAAAACTGCGAAGTGAACTGAGTACCTCTATCTGAAATGATGAAAACTGGGACAACATGCAGGTGAATAATCTCTCGTATATAAATCACTGCTAACTGCTCTGAAGAATAGGTAGTACATACAGGAATAAAGTGCACGGACTTGGTCAGCTGATCCACAATCACCCAAATAGCATCGAACTTCTTCAAAGTCTGTGGGAGTCCAACTACAAAATCCATAGTGATCCGCTCCCACTTGCACTCTGGAATATCTATCTACTAAAGCAAGCCACCCGGCCTCTGTTGCTCGTATTTCACCTGCTGACAATTGAGGCACCGAGCTACAAATTCCACTATATCTTTCTTCATTCTCCTCTACCAGTAGTGCTATTTCAAATCCTACTACATCTTCGCGGCACCCTGATGGCTGGAATATCGCAAGCTATAGGCCTCCTCTAGAATCAACTCCCGAAACCTATCCACGTTGGGCATATATATCCGGCCCTGCATTCTCAATACTCTGTCATCACCAATAGTCACATCTTTGGCATCGTCGTGTTGAACTCTATCCTTGAGGACAAGCAAATGAGAATTATCATACTAGCGCTCTATGATGCGATAAAATAAGAAAGACCAAGAAACCACACAAGCTAAGACCTACTGGGCTCCGAAATATCCAACCCCACGAACCAATTGGCTATGACCTGTACATCAACTGTAAGAGGTCTCTCCCCAACAGGAATATATGCCAAACTGCCGATACTCACCGATTTCCTACTCAAGGCATCGGCCACTACATTGGCCTTCCCCGGATGGTACAGGATAGTGATATCATAATCCTTTAGCAGCTCCAACCAACTCCGCTGCCTCAAATTGAGATCCTTCTTCTTGAACAAGTGATAGAGGCTACGATGATTAGTAAACACCTCACAAGAAACACCATAGAGATAATGCCTCCAAATCTTCAATTCTGCTTGGACCCTCATCTGCTTGGACCCTCATCTGCTTCCACCATATTCACTTCATCGAACAATCTTTCAAACCTTTCAATCAATTCCTTGTCAAGTTTTATCATCACAGAGTTGGGTATCAATGTTGCTGGGCGCCTTTTAGTACCAGACCGGACGAAAGAACAGGAAAGGCGAGGGATAAGTTTAGGGAGGCTCCACACTTTCTTTTTCAACTTTCTGGCTCTCCTTACATCAGCAGCGGTAGGTTTAAAGCCTAACCCAAAAGTATCAATATTATCAAGAAGAGACACTGGTTGTATAATACCCTGTAGTGAAGCTCCCAAACCCTTTCCGGGTAGAAATTCATTTCTCAACATTTCTGTGGCCACCATAACAGATGCGGTAGCCACCTTAGGCACAGGAACATGCTCACCTTCCGGGACTTTAGCGACCGGCACTATATCCACCACTTGGTACACCCAAGGGCCCTTATCATCTTCGACCTCCTCAAAGGGTGTAATTGTATTGCAAAAATTGTCCTCCCCGTGGACCACGATCTCCTGACGATCCCATTCAAACTTAACCATCTGGTGTAATGAAGATGGCACAGCTTTTGCAGCATAGATCCATGGTCGGCCTAGCAAAAGATTATAAGACACAGCAACATCCAATACTTGGAACTCCATCGTAAATTCCACAGGCCCAATTGTAAGCTCTAGCACAATATCTCCCACAGTATTCTTCCCTCCACCGTCGAATCCCGTACACAGATACTGTTTTTGTGAATTCTTCCATTATCGACCTTCAGCTTCTCCAGATT